>CAUYTI010131840.1:0-16810 GCA_963575145.1 Galago senegalensis | reverse complement strand
GGGAAAGAGTCCTTGACTGTTTTTTTGGCTTGGCTGCTGTTGGTATATATTATATAAAGGCTACTGATTTATGGGTGTTGATTTTGTAACCTGAGACGCTGCTATATTCCTTGATCACTTCTAAGAGTTTAGTAGTAGAATTCCTTGTATCTTCCAGATATACAATCATATGATCTGTGAAGAGTGAAAGTTTAATCTCTTCGGACCCTATATGCAATTTACAGATTTAATGCAATCCCTAGTAAAGCACAATTGTCATACATTAAAGAACTTGAAAAAATAGTACTTCGTTTTATATGGAATCAGAAAAAACCTCAAATAGCAAAGACATTAGTCAGAAATAAGAACAAATCAGGAGGTATCACATTACCAGACTTCAGACTATACTATAAATCTATATAGTGATTAAAACAGCATCATACTGGCACAAAAACAGAGTGGTAAATTTATGGAACAGCATAGAGAACTAAGAGATGAATCCAGCTACTTACTGTTATTTGATCTTTGACAAGCCAATTAAAAACACTGAGCGGGGAAAAGATTCCCTATTTAACAAATGGTGCTGGGTGAACTAGCTCGTGACTTGTAGAAGACTGAAACTGGAACCACACCTCTCACCATTAATTAAGGTAGACTATCCCTGGATTAAAGCTTTAAACTTAAGAAATGAAACTATAAAAATACTAGGAGAAAGTGCAGGGAAAACTCTTGAAAAAATTGGCCTAGGCAAATATTTTATGAGGAGGACCCAATGGGCAATTGAAGCAACACCAAAAATACATTCCTGGGATCTGATTAAACTAAAAAGCTTCTGCAGCCAAGAGCACAGTAAGTAAAGCAAACAGACAGCCTTCAGAATGGGACTAAGATTTAAACCCAGGTCAGAGATTCCCAAAGATGCTGCCTTTCTGAAAGCAGAATTTACTTGTTTCCACTCAACAAAAAATAGGGACTAGTAAAAAATTCTCTTTATCTTTGTAAGTGATTGTATATATTTGCATTTGCTTGTTTGTTAAAGGCATGTTGTTTGATTCGTTAGAATAAAAATGTTTAAGCCACTTGTTTAAATAAAGGACATTCTGTCTTGAAGAAGTCAATGCATAGAGTTTGCATAGTGAAAGTAGAGTGATTTACCATGTTTTGTTGAGAATGAGAAGAGATTTTCCCCAAACATCTAATATTCCTCAGCTCCATTATTTTTTTTGATCCTTGCTGGATAGTTGTTAACTTGTGTTCTCTATTGAGCATTTTAACTTGAGTAAATAATTATCCAACCAATTTTCTATTATGTAAAGGAAAAATTGCAAAGGCACTTTGGGGGAAAGGTAGAGGGAGGCAGATGACTGACAGAAGGAGGGAGGGCGTGAGGCGGGATCTCACCTAATGTGCACATTGGGAGGGTGTGTAACATGCGAGCGTGAGGGGTTCTTCTACAATTGGAATTTTACCCTGGAAGTGAGAGCAATGTAATCTAAAAATTTGTACCCTTATATTAATTTGAAATTAAAAAAAGACACACACACAAAAGACATACAATGATATATTATAAATTAGAGTAGTTGCTATCAACCAAATATAAAACCACTTCTTTTAGGTTAATTTGGAGAATGTTAACCTATTGCCCCCAAGCTCTGAATCCTATTCATCTAATTGTCTTCTTTATGAAAATATCTGAGCTATCACTATGAATGTTAGGAAGAAATAGAGTATTTTGATGATTACAAGAGGACACAGACTACCTCAACTTTTATCTCCACCTTGCAGAAAAAACATTAAAAGATTTAATTCTTAACAATAAGAACTTAGGCAACTTCATTTATAGTTTTATCCTTTTAGGAACCAGTTTTAAAAGGCAATAAACATATCTTCTGTATTAAAGTACCTATTTGTCATGATTTTCTTGACTATACAAGCCACATTAAAGATTTTTAGTTAACCTCTAGAAATACACATATATAGTTAATATATATAATTTATAACTAAAGATGTATTCTAAAGGATTTTTTAATTGATTTGTCAAATTCAATTGTATTGAATAACATTTATTCCAAAATGTTATGGGGTACAAATGATTTGACTATACGTGTCATTTTTATAATGCTTGAGTCAGGTTGATAAGCATGCCCATTGCCCTGAGATTGTTCACTGTACCCATTAGGTACGTATTTGCCCATCCTCTCTCCTCTCTGCCCCTCTGCTTTATTTCCACTGAGTTTTGATTCCCTCTGTGCACATATTCCAATTAACAAATGGCATAATCATATTTACATTTTATAAAGCTCAAGTTCATTTCAGAGGGTGAAACATTAGCTGGGTACAAGACAGGAAAGACAATAGCTCATTACAAATCATTGTGATACAACCATGAAATTGTGGGAACTAACACCAAAGGAATGACAATGGCATGCAAGGAAAATGGAAGATACTTAGGAGTGTAACCAATAAAATAGTTTGGAGACACTGCCCTTTGATAAACTACGATGGCAAGCCACAGAGTCGACGGACCCCCCAAAGGTGATACACACGATTTCGCTTTGAGAAACTGGCTACAGGGTCATTTTATTCACTGAGTTAGGGAGAATAGGAATAGATAATATTGGGTAGGGGAAAGATAATGAGTTCAGTTTTAGGCATGCTGATTTTGAGGTGTCCATGATATAGGGGAAATGCTTATAAACCTGACTTAACAACAAGAGCCCTGATCTTTAGTATAAGATTTGCTTCCTGCCTGAGAGACCTGGAGAATCATGAGAATGGCTCATGAGTTGTGTGCATGCAGGAGATCAAAAAACTGGCATCCAAGGAGGTCATGAGGTGTGGCAATACCAGGCCTAATGGTCATGGTAAAGATTTTGTATATTCCGAAGTTCTCTTGATGCTGGAGGCAGAGGTTGTGTTCAAGGTCTTCAGTTTTGCAGAAAGAAAGGTGGAGACATTCAATCTGACCTTCCCCATGTCCTCCCTAATCAGTGCTGATGTTGGATAAGCAGTTTTTGTCACTTTTTCCTGTTTTATGATAATAAATATGGACCCAAAGTTTGCTTGGGAGGGCTCCTCCTAGAGTTCCTTAGTCCCCTGGCACAGATTCTGTGCCAAGCCTCTTTGTTCCTTGCATCAAAATCCCCTCATCTGGAAACCCCAAACCCCTTCACATGGGATATCAAAGGCTCATGCTTGACGGAGAGTGGAATAAATGAGTCTGGAGAACACAGGAATATTCTTGACATTAGTTGTGGGTTTGGCAATACCAGCAAGTAGATAACAATTAAAGGTGCAGAAATAGATAAACATTTCCCAGAGGAATATTTAGAGCAAGAGAAGAGAAGGCCAGGACACCCTCTTTAAGGGATAGAAAAAAAGAACAGGGAAGGACTCTGATACTTTCAGAGGTAGGAGGGAACTGTATGTAGAGTAGTATAACACAATAAGAGAAAAGAGGGGACTTGATATTTTTTTTTAAATAAAGGAAATTTTACTGCATACAACTTAATATAACATAAGTAACAATGTCAACTTCTGCAAAATGATCAACTACAGAAAAATAAAACCCTAATCATGACGTTTAGCAATGAGATAGTTATTAATGAGCTTAGTGATGGCTCAGATTCTTGTGGAAACTGCTAAGGTAGGAGCCATATTGTGAAGGACTGAAGAGAAATGGGAAGTGAGGACAGAGATGTAGACTATGCTTTAGAGCATTGGGCACATAAAGTAGGAGAGAGGAAGACAATCAATGAGAGGAACACGAATTCATAAAAAATTTTGTTATGAGGAAGGTGGGACTTGAACATGTCACTACTGATGGGGAAGAATGTGCTGAGATGGAATGACAAAAGATGATTCAATGTCAAATGAGGAAAAAAAAAGAAATTTTAGACACCTAATGGCATCACTGGCCCTCAGTAAGAAAAAGGGGCACGGAAGAAGAACAAACAGACACAGGTGACTTTCTGGGGTTAGTGTCAGAATCCTGGGGGACTTTCAGGCAGATGCCTTATTTTCCCTGTAAAACTGAGGAAAACCTGAGAGAAAATGGAGCCAAGAGGCACATTTGAGAATAATAATGATAACAGCAAACATTTTTTGAACTGTATGGTGCAGGCTATTTGCTGGGCAATTTTGCATGAAATAATTCAGTTAATCCTCAAAATAATCCTATGGTTTAGTTACCTTTCATATCCCTGAGGATGGAGAGCAGGTTTGAACTAGTTTATAAGAAGGAAACAAACTGACATTGATCTTGTTGAGATTGGAGACCATGAAATTATAATGGCATCAAGGCAGTGAACCTCATGTCTTCATGACAGTCTGAAAATAGACTTCCAAAGCAACTTTCTTATGAGCTAATTTGAATGTATATTCTTATAAGTTTAAGTTGAAATCGACTCTTAATATAATATGTAAAAATTACGTGTTTATGTGTATGTTTCCTCCCAAGAGGAAAGACTATAGGTCTTAATTATTGTAGTACCTTTACAGCTAATGTGGTACCCCGGCCCATAGCAACCACTTACAAAGTTTATGTTAAAGTAATTTAAAATCGTTACCATCTTCTTTTGCTTTTCAGATTCATCAAGCACTTTCTTTGCTTGGTTAAATATTACAAATTTCTCCAAATGCTTCACATATGGTTTTTTCCTACTAATATTCCACTGTGTACCACTGTGTAAGCTTGGTTTTGTTTATGTTTGTGGCTTTAATATGTGCTGTTCATAAGTGAATGTATGCTTTAGCTATAGCTGAGAAGAAAGAGTCCAATGTCAAAGTTTTCCACTTGACAATCCTCTCTTTATAAATTAAGAAAAATAATAGCAGTATTCATAGACAATAATTATAGTTCGAGTATGTTACTTTCAGGCACAAAGTTTTTTTTTTTTTTAAATCAAGTTCTTTCACTGAAATGATGTGATGGTGGGTCCTTTCCCATGGAGAGATTACCCCAATGTTTAGTCTAGATTTGGCTCCTTCTAAAGTTCAACAAGCATCTCTACTTCTTCCTGCGCTGTTTATTGTTATTTGCTTATAGAAAGAAAGCGATTCTAATATTAGCATAATACACCCAGAAAGAGCCAACCCTACCAATAGCTTGACTTTTTAGTCCAGTGAGACCCATGTCAGATTTTTGACTTTCAGAACTACAAGATAATAAAGTTGTGTTGTTTTAGCCACCTGGTTTGTAATAATTTGTTATTGCACCAGTAGAAAATTGGGGCAGAATTAGCAGCAAGGTACTAAAACTATTTGATAGAGATGACTGTTCCCTACTGCCCAGGATGTCAAATAAGTCAACTAAGAGCACCTCCAACTTTAACCCTCACAGATCCATTTTTATTTGAGTTATTGACTTGAACTTACAGTTTATAGTAAAGTATCAGCACATAAATTATCAGCAGGTTGGTACACACTTGTAGTGAAAACACAAATTCAGAAAAAATGGCTGCTGATTTGCTTATAAAACCCGGATCTCTACATGGAGAAATATTTAACTATCCCATCAAACATTACAAATTGCGTTTCATTGTCTTTACTGGTAACATAATGATGATAACTTAGCATTTATGCTATGCCATGGACCTCAATAAGAATTTCACCTATTTTATTTTATTTTACAACATTAATATATGAGTGATATTATCTCCAGTTTACAAACGAAATTTAAGTAAACTAGTCCCTATTAAAGTGATAGTAATCTTTGACCCTGAGGTCCATGTTCTATGAAAGTATAACCCGCTAGTTTGGAAGCATCAAATTTTTTCTTAGTCTTTAATTGGGTCAACTGTACTCCTGATTTTGCATATCTGAGCTTCTGCATAAAAATCACTGAAACCAGATTTTTGCTTTGCTTTGCTTTGTAGAACATGACCTATTCCAGGGGAAGTGCCCTTTTCTGAAGCTTTTGCTGTGGACATTGAATTAAAAGGGAAGATGTGGAACAAAATGGTACTCTGTGTCCTAGATTCCATCAAAGAGGACTATGTTCAAGAGTTTAAAATTTGGCAGCAAAATTTGGCAGTAAAGCTTTAGGCTTTACTATGGGATGTGAAAATTTATCTATAGGGCAGATATTTTAAAATTAACTTATAAGATAATTTGCTTGATTTCTAAATAACTCAAGTCAGAATATACCCATATAGGTTATAGTTTTATACCTCTAATATGGTAAGGTCGATGTTAAATAATAGACTATTAGAAAAATCACTCAATTTAATTTTTGGCTGACCAATTTGAAGTTAGGTAAAAGAATAGACTTCCTGATGGGTCAATCTGTGGTGACTATTTTAGATTTTACTAAAGATTAAAGGTGATGAAATAGAAAGAACTAAAGGATCAAACTCTTGATTTCCCCATGATGATACTTTATTATAAAGGGGACAAATCTATCTGACAGGTAGAAATGGGAAATATGCATGTCATGGTCTAGACGAAGAATTAAAATTAAACTGTTTTTTTTTTCAAAAAAGTGGATTTGAAAAAATCAGCAATTGAGTGTTTCTCTAGTAATACTCAATAATTTTGTCAAAACTTGGTACCTAAAACTCCTTTGTGAATATGAAAGGAACCGTGAGTTACTCTTGCCATCAGCAGTGTCTTGGCCACTCTCATTTCCAGATGCATCTTCCTCACTCCCTACCACACTTCTAACATGGCTGGGCTCTCCCACACCTTTATTTTGGTGGGCTGTGTTTCTTCCCAGTGCTCATTTGTGAGAGAATGTTATCCATATATATTTCAGTCAATTAAGTTTAATTACTAATTAAACCAGAGGAGAAAAGAATACAAGAAGAAAAAAAGACATAAATTATTGGGAAGGCTGATAGAGCAAATGAGAAAAATGTGAAGAACACAGAGGAAACAAGAAAATATGAAGTTAAAAGGAAATTTTAGAACATGAAAAATGATTCCCATTGTGCAACAGACAGGCTTTATCCAGCTTCGGTTCTGTTTTTGTTTTTTTTTTTTTTTACAGTTTTTGGCCAGGGCTGGGTTTGAACCTACCACTTCCAGCATATGGGGCCAGCACCCTACTCTTTTGAGCCACAGGCACTGCCCCTTGGTTCTGTTTTTAACACTGGTGCAAAGGGCCATCCTATGAGTACAAAAGGAATATTCTTGTTTTATATTACTCTCAAAGATTACATTAGAAAATCTGGTATTTTGTGAAATGTTGCATTAGGATTTTGTGGTAGGTGGAATTCTACATAACTCCTAAAATCACCTGCACCTGGTGCTCATGTACCTCCCTAGTTAACCCTTGAAACACTAATCTAGGTGCTGCTGTGAAGGGGTTTTGCAGATATAAGGAAGGCCCCACTATTATGATGTTTTTAAAATAGGGAGGTAATAGGTAGAACCACAAAGTCCTTAAAAAGGAGTGTGCTCTTTCTGGAAAGAAATTAGATGCATGAGGATTTGACACAAAGTTGATTTTCAGTTGCTGGCTTTGAGCACTAAGGGGGCTATGTGGCAGGAAATGGTGGCTGGTTTCTGGGACCTGAGAGTGGCTACTAGACTACACAGAGCAAGAAGATGCGGACCTCTGTCTTTCAACTGCAAGGAACTGAATTTGCCAACAACTTGAATGAGCTTCTCCAGAGCCTCCAGATAAACTCATAGTGCAGCTGATGCTTGAGTGTGAACCCCTAAGCCAGTGTTCTCCAGTTTCCTAATGCTGTGACCCTTTAATACAGTTCCTCATGTTGTGGTGACCCCCAACCATAAAATTATTTTCATTGCTACCTCATAACTGTAATTTTGCTACTGTTATGAATCGTAATGTAAATACCTGATATGCAGGAGACCCCCAAAGGGGTTGTGATCCATAGGTTGAGAGCTGCTGCTAAGCAATGAGTCCACCCAAACTGCTCCTGGACTTCCGACCCACAGAACTGGGAACAATAAATGGGGACTGTTTTAAGCAGTCACATTGTGGTAATTTGTTACACAGCAATAGAAAACTAATACAGAGTTTTCAAAACATAGAGAAGTCTCAATCTGTACCTGTTGTTGTGATAGTTTTTTAAAATTTACACTACTGAAAATAGGGCTGGCTGTTTTCTATCCAAAAACCTAGCTATTAGTTTAAATTCATGTGATCATAACTTATTATTTAGGAATTTGGTGAATGAATTATTCATAGCACTTAATGTATTTGTTAAACCTTTACATTTTGAGTCACTAGAATCCCAATTACTTTAACCCATTTGCATATAACAGTACATTCATCCTCTTGATTATTTTTGCTGGTCTTTTAGAAATATTTTTCCTAAAGAGCAGTGATTAGCCCTAAATAGGAATGCATGTGGTAGACAAATCAGGATCTTTTACAAAGGCACAACAGTCTTCTAAAGAAAAGAAAATAGAAATGGAGATTTATGTGGTTATTCATATTATAGCATAAGTGGTTATTTGCAGCATGAGGCTATTTGTAGTAAATACCTTTTACATTTACTATTGAGATTCTGGTAGGAAATGGTCCATAGCTGAAGGCTTTCTTCATTATACTATAGAGTGAATATTTCTAATTCAAAGGCTAGTATTAACAGCAGATTCTAAGATCTGCCATAAAAACTGTAAAAAGATATCCCTTTACTCCTTTCAGAGATGAAAGGAGCTTCTCAAGCAGAAAGAAGTCTATTCTGTGTCAAGAGTCTTCCATTTGTTCACTCGGTACAGCTGTGAAGAAATTGTAATGGAACTGGCATTGGAACCTGCATTCTTCCTTTCCAGGCTCAGGGCTTAGGGGTTCACATTTAAGGCATCAGCTGCACTGTGATGATTCTTCTTCAGCAGGTGTATCACGTGACCATGCCTGGAAGGGCCTCCTGATAAGGGGACGCCTCTGGAGGAAGGAGTTCTGGAGCAGAATGGAGCCTGTATCAGTTTGAAAATAGTAACACCAACAATGAAACCACACAAAAGCTTATGTCCCAAAGGAAGGGGACAAAATAAATAATAAAGACCACCATCTTCTCCATGGTCTAGTACAGCTCAGTAGGGCTGAAGGACAATGTTTGGTATGTGGTGTTTGGTACGAGTTTAATAACTAAAGAGATATTAATATTAATAATCTTAGATCAGAGATGAAAGGTGTAAGTGATGGTGCCCAGGGATGAGGCTGAAGAGGAGATATTCAGGCTAGGTTTATTGAAAGGGGAGGGTGATCAACCTGGGCAGGGCAAAGGTGGCATCTGTGCCAGGGAGCAGTTAGAGACCATTTTTATAAGGGGCCATGGGGCTGGCACATTCCATGGATTGCCTGTCAGGTTATGGTCTTTTTCTGGGAACTTCTGGGGCTGGGCTAGGCAAATCCGTTGTGTCTTTGCCTTAGAAGGAGGGGAGGAGAAGGAGGGAAAAGGGTTTGTGTGTGGCTGCATTAGGCCCCCCAAGAAGAGACCTCCTGAAGACAACACACCCAGGTTCGATGATTTTCTAGGAGGATTCACAGGACTAAGCATATATCTAGATGCCTACTTTTATTTTAGTGAAAGGATATAGAATAAAAACTGCAAAGGGAAAGGGTGCATGGGGTGAAATCTGGAGGAAACCAAGCACAAGTGTCTAGAATCCTCTCCTAAGTGGAATCACACTGGATGTGCTTAATCACTCCAGGAATGAGTTGTGGTAACATAGGTGAAATGTCCACCAGCTCATTAGAAATTCAGTTTCCAAGGTTTATTTGGGAAGTTAGTCTTGTAGGCAGCTTTTCCAGGCTGCTGGGAACAAAGTGTTTAGCGTAAACCATATTGTTTGTACTATCAGTGTATGCATAGTGAGACACTTATTAGTTAGAGTGGTGAGAATCCTCCTCAAATCTAAGTTCTCAGGTTCTAGTTTAGGGTCAACTTTGCAAGTAGACCTTTCTAACTCTAACAGTCTCAGGCCTACCTATATTATCTCTTTCTGCACAGTGCCAAAGTAGAGAGTTGCAGTCAAAGACCTATCCAGTGTCAGCCTGGCCACATAATTTTGACTTTTACTTTGAGTAAGATAGGAGGCTATTGGAAAGTAGATAAATGACATGGCTCAGTTTTGTTATAAAGATTTCTGTGGCTGCTTTGTTGAGGATATAAGGAGTCATAATGGGAGGTAAGACCTGTTCAGTAGCTAATGCACTGAGATGATGATGATTTGGATCAAAGTAATAAGTTGGACATTGTGAGATAAATAGGTTCTAGATACAGTTTGAATCTAAGACCAACATTCACTGAAGGACTGATTATGAGGTACAAGATAAGAAAAGGAGTTAGGAATTAAGTCATGGTTTTTGGTGTAACCAACTGGAAGAATGAAGTTGCCTTTTATTAGATGGGGATGAGTACCAAAACAGGATGGCACATTAAGATAGACATTTAAGAGTTTAGTTTTGAATAGTATAAGATGTCTTTTAGATATGTACTGGCAGAAGTAGCAAGTATATAGTTGTAAATAAATCCTGGGATTTAGATAAAATGTACAAGTAGCAAAATGTATTATTTTGGGAGCCAATTGATGGTACTTAAAACCACATTAGATGAGATTACCAAGATGATGTCTCTCTCTAGAAGTCATGGTGACCTTTAAAAGAACAGTTTTGTTGGGTATCTATCAGTTTTATGTAGTTACTAGGAATAGAGACTCATTCTAGTTGCTTAAATAAAATCACCAAGAATAGGGGCAGCTTCAGGGACTGGATTCCACATGGACCTCTAAGAACCTCACCTGTCCTGTGGCTTAGATTGACACAGCCCATTTGGTACTGAATCTATTACATGGTGTTACTGGATGCAATATTGCCTTTACTCCAAACTTACTTAGTATCCCAGTTTTTCAATTCCATATCCCTAAGAGAGCCTGATTCTTCATAGCAGGCTATAGATCTTAGGATGTAAGTCACTCCTAGTATATAGACTAGCTTCTTTTGGATTAAATTTTCATCTCAATGTGGTCACCTATGGTTGGTTGAGGTGATGAGAATTGATATCACATAATACAAAACATAGACATGGGCAGAAAGTATGTATTACATCTATTGAAAGTCCTAAACAAAATTCAGGAACATTTTTGAACACACCAGTCTGCTAATATTTCATCTCTGCTTGTAAGCTGAGCAGATGAGTTGGATGGAATAACTTTACTCTTAATACCTGCCCTGCTACCATAATGACTTAGAAATTATAGAATTTCCATTCATTTGCTGATGAACCTTATTTGGCTCTGTCCATCTTGCCCTGAATTGTCTCTGGTTTCCACATTTTTGTATCATATATGTTTGCTCAAATATAGTTGTAGCAGATCACTGAATATGGTATCTCTCTCTAGAATAGCAGAGTGTGCCCTGTCTACTACCATTCAGCTCACTTAATACAGGAGGGGAAATAATTCGTTCCCACAAATATGTATGTATGTTTTTAGACTGTTTCTTTAGTTTTGCTTGTATTGTACCGAACTATCTCCTTAATTCTATGCAAAATGGAGATAGGCATAGATTAGTTGGCATCACTTATAAATAAATATGGAGTTCAGTTAATGAAAGGAGCAAACTTAAAGACTTTGTATCTACTGTTAAATCATACTAAAATTTTTAATGTTTTAAGAACCTGTTTAGGAAGAATTTTTTTATTAGTTACATTTATAAATGTTAGCTTTGATTATCTAGATCACTTGTCATGCCTTCATTACTCAATTATAACTTATTATATGCTAAGTCTTCCTCTAAATTGTAACCTTTCATTATCACTGGAACATTGATATTTTGAAGCCTTTGGGTTACAATTGACCTTTACATTTAAAAGAGAACTTTCTTTATCTTCTAAGCAGAAGACAAAGAAGAATATTAAACCACAAAAAAGAACCTTGAACTTGAAGTTTCCATTACTAACTATGCATATAGCAAGTGCAAAGTTAGTTGTGATGCACCATATATCATAATTGTTTTATACAATTGACTGCTACTTATTTAGCCTACTATAGTTCAAAGAAAGGGAAGTCTTTAAATATGGATTTTGTTCAATACTAATTTTTTAAAATGTTTTCTCAAGAGGAAAGACTCTTTGCTTTTAAGGAAAATATATAATTATTTTAAATACTAATAGTGTATGTTTTGGTTAGGATAGGTTGTTCTATCTAAAAAAGGAGTAAGTGGAATTATTATCTAGTAAGTTGAAAAATATATACAATCTATGTGAATTATCTACATTGGGTACCAGCCCCAAGAACACTACGGGTTCCCTTCCAGTGGCTTGATAGAACGAGAGGATGAAGAAGATGAGATTTCAAGAGACAAAGAAAAGTTTAAGAGTTAAGCTGGGCCAGGAGACTGCATGTCTTTCTTCTTCTTTGTGACCTTAACACACATGCAGTGTCTTGTCCCAGGCCAGCTCGGTTTTTATTTCATACACCAATGTTTTAAATGTAAATCTCATGGGGGAAAGGCAAACAATTCTGATATGGTTCTTAATGTGTTTGCATTTTTCTAACTAAACTATTTTTTTAATTGACTATGTTAATTGGATGGATTTACTTTTTACTTTTATTGCTCTAAGGTATTTATGATCTATAAAATAAACAGTATGGAATGGTGAAAATCAGTCAGAGCAGACATCAGAAAAGATGCCAATTAGGCCAGCACACAAATCACAGAAGTGACAATTAATACTCAAGAAGTTTGTTGCTCAGACAGACAGATGCTTCTGGTCATACCAAGGTGACAAAAGCCAAGAGATATTTTATCTTCTTGTCCGGTCTAGAGTAAATCTTGCCTTCTTTAACAAAGTTTAAACATTCTGCATATCTAACTTTGGATATTTAAACACACTCCCTCTCAGAGCTAGTAGCCCTGCCCATATAGGGGGAGTCTTGCCTGATTAGAGACCTCCACTGCCCAGAGTCTTGCTGGGGAAGGGGTGAAATTTCAGCAAGCTCCTTCTTCAGTTTTAAAGGCACCAGGCCTCCAGCAGCATGTTGCACTGGGCTCAGGAATCTTCTGAATCCACTTCTCTCCTGCTTCTGTTTTCCCTTGCTCATCCTCTGCAATCATTTTCTTTTTTTTGAGACAGAGCCTCAAACTGTCCCCTTGGGTAGAGTACTGTGGCATTACAGCTCACAGCAACCTCCAACTCCTGGGCTCAAACGAGTCTCTTGCCTCCGCCTCCCAAGTAGCTGGGACCACATGTGCCCGCCACAACGCCTGGCCATCATTGTTGTTTGGCGGGTCCAGGCTGGGGATTTGAACCCGCCACCTTAGGTGTACGTGGCTGGCGCCTTAGCCTGTTGAGCTATAGGCGCTGAACCCTGCAATCATTTTCTTAATCCAATTCCTAACTTACTTATAACTAATACTTGAATATTGGTTTTAAGCTTATAAAATCATTATTACTAACAAGGCAAGCACATCAAGGTCTGACTCTTCCCTTAAGTACTCTTACAGGCACCTGCAATCTAAACTCTTAAATGAAGGTGACTATTTCCATTTAAAGATTGATGTCACAATTTTGTATCCTTTAATGCATTAAGTTCTAGACTTGAGGACGACATAACCCATCTGAACCATCATGAAGGGTACAGACAATGGACCTTTATAGAAGGATGAAACCCAAGTCTTTGGTATGGAAAAGGACTTTGAAGAGTAGCTACCTGCCTAAATTCCTCATTTCTGTGGCTTCCCTATCTCAGACATGATGTGGCAGAGAAAGACTCCAAACCTAATTGATCTCTTGATTTCCTGTCCAGTTGCTTTGTTTACTACAGTGAGGGCTTTGGTTTGAAAAAAGAGCTTTATGTTAAATTTTAAGAAACTCTCTTTTCTATGGTAGAGAGTAAACATTTACTGGCCTGTAAATATATGCAAACATAAAATAATGAAAAGAAGGGTGCACACATGTCTAAATTTAAAATATTTATGAGAGTGAAAATTGAACAATAACTGCATATTTGTTGATATTATGGAGTTAATATAAATTTAAGTATAGTATTGTTATTGTGTTAAGTATTAAAAAGAGCCCTTATAGAGGTACATCCTGAAATATTCACAGATAAAATAAAACATAAGTATAAATATAAATAGATTCATGAAGTGTTGGGGAGAAGGTCTTGTAGCAGGGGAACATAATGCTTGCCTAAGAACTTGGCGGTTAAGAGCTGTGTGACTGCTGTGTGTGCAGACACCAGGGATGCTGCTACCTTGGTGGACTCAGCAAGGGGCCAGATCTGGTCTTCAGTTTTCCAACTTGCATATCAGACTCTAGGGAATTGATTGAAACCACCCGAGCTTATTATTTTATTGATTCATACTGGGGAATCTCATTTCCAGTGGTAGGAATAATTATACGTACCAGGACATTACCTTCAAAATATCAAAGTACCCAGGAAACTGAACAGGAGATCAAAAGGTTTCCTAAGAAGCATGATACTGGAGCCAGAGGAGGTGAATAGATTGTGGTGTGTTCCATGGCAGAACTGCCTGGAGACTTGCTTTTGCTGATTCTATTTTATTTTTTTCTAAAAACAGTATTTCTTTTGGAAGGGCTTATTCCTCATAACAGGCCCTCAGGTACATTTAAATGATTATTCCCACTTCTCTTTGACAGATATAAAGAATGTCATGACCTCATGGTAGATAAGTTTAATGCCAAAACTTCAAGGTTGCACCAGTTTGGTCTTCCTAATTTAGTCCTTGGTCATGTAAATTATTTCTGGTGGGTGCTTTAGTCTCATTATCAACACCTTTACACAGTATCTTTCTTATCTTGGTCTCTCCGAAGCCCAACAGGCAGGGAACCAGAGGTCAGCAGACTATGCCCACAGTCTGACCAGAGCCTGCATTGTGCAGCCTGTAAGTTAAGAATTTTTTTTTATACTTTAAAGTCTTGAAAAAGAATCAAAAGAAACAGGCTATTTCATGACCTACGAAAATTATGTGAAGTTCAAATTTTAGTGTCTATAAAGTTTTATTGCAATGAATTTAGCACAGTCATTTACAGAGGACTTGCAGAGTTGCAACAGGATCCATATGGTTTGCAAAGTCTCAATATTCACTATCTGGTCCTTTATAGAAAATGTTTACTGACCTTGCAGTATACTGTTAATATTTATTTAATAAATTAAGCCTCTTTGGAAATGGGTTACTTTTCCAAATGGCTACCCTCATTTAGATGTTGGTTCATGATTTTTAATTTTATGGGATTGATGCTATTCACAATATCTAAAGGATTATATTATTTATTTTCCTCATTCATCCATTTAATCACTAAAACTCATTATATGCTTACTTCATACAATTATGGCTTTTGTCTCAACTAGCGAAATTTGGATGATTAAATGCAGGTCTGAATTTTGGAGGTCAATGTCATAAAGGAAAATCTTGCCCCTTGCAAAATCATTTTGAATGGAATTGTGTAAGATAGCACTAGACAAGATAGACCAGAGGTTTGACTCAACTTGTTTTAAGTTTTCGTTGGTTGGCTACCTACACTTCCCTAATTCATGAATAAACTTATGTAGATCTGCTCTTCTAACAATTCCTGCTCCTTCACTTCTCATTGGTTTGATCAGTGACAGCACTAAGGGGAACTGGAAACAGAGAGATACAGCTGAATTTCTGGCAAATCACAATTATGTGAGTTGATTAGGTCCATAATGCTCTGCCCGTCAACACTGAAAGCCAGTTGAGTTAACACATGTCTAGTGTTCCTGAAGGTAGTAACTGGAGTAGTTTATCATCATATTATAATGTAGTCCAAGAAACTTCTAATTTTAATACCTATTCTCTGTGCTGTTACTTAGAAGACCAAATGCAAAGTGCATTTCTTTAGGGAAAATTTCTAATCTTGGCATTTATTTTCATTTCTTTAAACTCTCAGTCATCAAATCTATGCTTCTTAGATCTGGAGTCTTTACTTAAATTTTCAAACTGAAGATGGAAAGGCTGACTCCTTGTCTGTGAACCATTCTTTAACCCCATCCAGTTCTTAAAGAAGCTGGGCCTTTCCCTTCCTTTCCCTTCCCTCCCCTCCTCTCCTCCCCCAGACCCCCCCACTACCAAGCCAGGTTAGACCTTTCCTTTCTTTAAATCTTTTCAGTGGTTTCCATTACTCTCTCAATAAAATATAATCTTCCTATTTTGGCCTATGAGGGACAACGTGACCCAGCTCCACCTGCACCATGTCTCACATTCTCTCCTCACTCCCGTATCAGTTACCCCTCCTTCCTTTGAATATGGCAAGCTTATTCTAGCCTTAGGCCTTTGGCATTCACCATTCCTTCTACCTGAAGATGGTCAGAACTTAAATGCCATCTTTTCATAGATTGTCTTTTCTCATTCTACCTAAGATAAGGTGGCAGAGATTCCCTCTCTCTATTGTCGAAGAAAAATTGCACTGGACAACTTTACCAGGCAAGGAAGACCTATTCAAGACTTGCAATAGGGGAGAGCTTGAACTCAACTCCACTGAAACAAAAGCTATAGTGTTTAAGCCTTGGGTGAGCTAGTGGAAAAGTACTGGAGGATAAAATGGGGGAGTAAGGGTGATGAGGCTATCTATGTGCTAATTGGTGACGTTAAACTCCTATCCTACCAGAGCCTGGGAGATAGAGACCTTATTATCCTTGCTGATTATATTCAAAGCTATGGCCCAGGTCCTTGAGAAAAACATTCCGGGTGGCCAAACTGGCTAGAGGCTAGGAGAGGTTTACATTTCTTTTCTTTTTTTTTTTTTTTTTTGAGACAGAGCCTCAAGCTGTCCCCCTGGGTAGAGTGCCATGGCATTACAGCTCACAGCAACCTCCAACTCCTGGGCTCAAGCGAGTCTCCTGCCTCAGCCTCCCAAGTAGCTGG
>CAUYTI010131836.1:0-25934 GCA_963575145.1 Galago senegalensis | reverse complement strand
ATTTGTTAACATTTTCAGCTATTTCTTTCCTTAGAGTTTCATAGTTCTCTTTATAGAGATCTTTCACATCCTTTGTTAGGTAAACTCCTAAATATTTCATCTTCTTTGGCACTACTGTGAATGAAATAGAGTCCTTGACTGCTTTTTTAGCTTGGCTGCTGTTGGTATATATAAAGGCTACAGATTTCTGAGTGTTGATTTTGTAACCTGAGACACTGCTATATTGCTTGATCACTTCTAGGAGTTTTGTAGTAGAATCCCTGGTGTTTTCTAGATATACGATCATATCATCTGTGAAAAATGAAAGATTAATCTCTTCTGACCCTATATGGATGCCCTTGATTGCCTTTTCTTCCCTAATTGCAATGGCTAAAACTTCCATTACAATGTTAAAGAGCAGTGGAGACAATGGACACCCTTGCCTGGTTTCTGATCTGAGTGGAAATGATTTCAATTTAACTCCATTCCATACAATATTGGCTGTGGGTTTGCTGTAGATAGCCTCTATCAGTTTAAGAAATGACCCTTCTTTACCAATTTTCTTAAGTGTTCTGATCATGCATTTCTTTTGTGACAGAGTCTCACCCTACCAACCTTGGCAAAGTGCTATGACCTCACAGCTCACAGCAACCTCCAACTCCTGGACTTAGGCAATTCTCTTGCCTCAGCCTCCCATGTAGCTGGGACCACAGGCGCCCACCACAACACCTGGCTGAGAGAATGCATTTCTAAGTTCTTTGTGTGTCCCCAAGGAGGCCATGGTTGACATTACAAACTGCTGTCATAGAAGAAATTTTTTTTAATTCTCATCTGTACTCTGATCAATACATATGTCAAAAGATATTTCAAATTGAATATATCTGCCAATTTAGAAGAAATTCTCATCCAAGACTGTATGTGTGTTAAAATACATATATGTGTGTGTATATATATAATATTCACACACACTTTTACACTTTTTCTTACTCTTCTCATCAATTAATATTTATAAGCATATTAATTTGAAAGTCAATCTGATACAAGGAGACAATTTCCAGATAAGACCACACAGATGGTGGCATGCATTCTTGCAGACTATTTTTATATTGATTCTCTTACAGGCAATCTGTTTCATCAGCTTTCCAATGGGCCCATAGTATAAAGAACTCCAAAAAAGAAAAGTCCAAGATTCTGAAAACATTTGGCTGTGAACAGACAGCACAGCTTCTCCCCTTGCCAAGTCTCTGGGAGGTTAAAAAAAAAAAAAAAAGAATATAGCTCAGCATTTCCTTCCCGCACCCTGTTTAAGAAGCTTATTACCGCCTTGCTACTTGCCGACGTAGTCACTACCAAACTGACTCTGACAAAGCAGATACATGAGCTTTGGGTTATAAGGATAATGGCAGTTTGCTACAGGGTGTGATAAAAATGTATTAGGCATAAGAGCTGTGTAATCAAGGAATGAATTCACAAACAAGATGACACAAAACAAGCAATATCATAGGGTCAAGGTTCAGGAACAATCTGGCTGTGTATTGTTATCTGGAAATGATCACAAGTAGACCAGACACAGAGCCTGTTTGTTAACAGTGCGTGTAGTAAATGAATATGTAATCACTAGGGTAACATCAAGAAGCCAGCTTCATGTCTCACCATTAATGATCTGTAATAAAAGTGGCAGTGTTTGTTCAGTGTGGGGGTGGAGGGGTGGGGAGATGTTTTCTATTGAGGAGAATACAGCACATTTAGTCAAAAGCCATTCATCTATGCAGGGATGGTTCCAACCTTGCCTAATTCAAAATAAATGAGTTTGGGGCTAAGCTGTGCCTTTAGTCATTAAAGATGACCTTTGTCAACATGTTGAGGCTTTGAACTGTGAACTGAAGTAACACAAAGGCAAAGAAAATGAGTGAAATACAAATATAAAAGTATTACTAGAGATTCTGGGGTTATTATCATCAACTAGAAATAACACTAGCACTTGGGTTCACACGCTAACAATTTTAGTGTCACTATTTTCTAGACAAGAAGATTGAGCTCTGTTAAATAGCTAAATAATTAAAGAAGTTATTAAGAAGCCATTTTGCCATTTAAATAAGTAACCCAATTAGTAGGAAAGCTGAGCTCAGTGTAATCATGAGATGCCCAGGAAACTGAAATGAATTTTATTTGTTGGGGAAAATGTTTGAACTAAATATTAATTCTCATGGCTCCTCAAATTTCAGCAAGTATCTGGCAAAGTGGGAATACAATACTATATTGTGGTATAAAGAAAAAGTCAAATTTTTACAAAAATTTAGAAAGAAATCTGCCCACATGAGTTAGTATTTTATTTCAATTATGTAACTCAATGTAACTAAAATAATACTTGGAGGAAATTTAATTTTTTTAGGTCAAGAAAATTGCCACGCACAGTCTAAACTTTTGATATTAGTGGCAAACTTATAGCACTTGAATGAGATGATCAAGTTGAACTAGATGACTTCAAAGGATCGCACCCCAGCTTTCATAATTTAAAATAATATTTCAGGCTCGGCGCCTGTGGCTCAAGCGGCTAAGGCGCCAGCCACATACACCAAAGGTGGCAGGTTCAAATCCCCAGCCCGGGCCTGCCAAACAACAATGATGGCTGCAACCAAAAAATGGCCAGGCGTTGTGGGGGGCGCCTGTAGTCCCAGCTACTTGGGAGGCTGAGGCAGGAGACTCATTTGAGCCCAAGAGTTGGAGGTTGCTGTGAGCATGATGCCATGGCACTCTACCCAGGGGGATAGCTTGAGGCTCCGTCTCAAAAAATAATAATAATAATAATAATAATAATATTTCAGTCTACCCAAATATGTATCTATCCCATTGAACATAAGCCTTCAAGAATAAAAATAAATAAATAATTTCACAAATCTTTATTGAACTCTCAGTAAGTTCTGGATGTTAACTATGTTAATTGCTACTAAAACACACCAGTTTAATTAACATAATACAATCCAAAAGGATGCTGGTCTTAAATGTTAAAGTGTGCATCTGGTGTTTGTGTATGTGTTACAAAACCTACAATTCTTACTTGTTTACATTTTATTATAAATGGAAATAAGGAATCAGAAAAGAGAATGTACTTTATTAATAAAATGTACAGCAATAGCACTCTATGCTATTAATTCTCACAAAAGAGGAACCTAATTTAAAAGTATCTTCTATTTGTTAAAAACATATCTTTAAAATATAAAAAGATTTTATTCTATGATTTTGAAAATCTAGTCACTTCAGCTTTCAAGTACAAAATTAAACATCTCTGATGTTCTCTATCTAGTGGTTCAAGAAAATATATTGCTTGTCTCTGTGGCTCACACTTGTGATCCTAGCATTCTGGAAGGCCAAGGCAGGTGGATTGCCTGAGCTCAAGAGTTGGAAGCTAGCCTAAACAAGAGCAAGACCCTATCTCTAAAAATAGCTGGGCACTGTGGCATGTGCCTGTAGTCCCTGCTACTTGGGAGGCTGAGGTAAGAAGATCACTTGAGCCCAAGAGTTTGAGGTTGCTGTGAGCTATGACAGACCAGCACTCTATTGGGATGACAAAATTATAATGTAGTCATTATAATTTTATAATCAATTATAATGTTATAATTTTATAATTTTTATAATATAATTGATAATTTTATAATTAATTATTATAACAATTGATGATCCACTGGAAATGGAATTGAAGCATCTTTATTTTTTTAATTTTTTTTTATTAAATCATAAACACATAGATCATGTATACATTAATGCATTTATGGGGCACAATGTGCTGATGTCATATAGAATTAGAAACACATCACACTGGTTAATATATACCTCATCTCGTTTACTTATTGTGTTAAAACATTTATACTCTATACTAATAGATCCAACATGTACCATAGGTGGGATCCCACTATTAACCCTCCCTCAGTCTTGCCCTCCTTCCCCTCCCATCCTCCCTCCTCCCTCCTTCATCTTGGGCCATATTTGTGATCTATTCTTCATACAAAAGTGTGAGTGATTATAAACTGGTTTCATAATAGCACTGAGTACATTAGATATTTTTTCTTCCATTCTTGAGATACTTATCCCTTTTACGTTTACATGGATGGAGCTGGAACATATCCTACTTAGCGAAGCATCTTTAAAATTAACATTTAAAACTAACATTTCAGCTCTAGACTTTTCCTTTAAACTGTTAAGACAAGTAGCTAATGGTCTACACAAGAAAGGGTATTATTGAAGCAAAACATCTTTTTCCAGCACAAATTACTGTGTCATGTAATGGTTTCTAATTTGAAATGTGCTTCAGAATAATAAAACATGAACCAAAATTAATGACACAAAATTAACGACGCAAAACTAAAACTGTTCTATCTAAAAAGTCATTCTCTTTTTATGGTGGCATTCTATATTATTCCTTTGAACTATTATGAGTATTTTAAAACTTAACTCTCATTAGCCAATCTCATTTTCAAGTTCAGACCACATGCAGCTCTGATTTCACCTAACCAAACTTTAAAATAAGACCTTTCTCATTATCACCCATGTACAGGCAAAATACAGTCAACAATCATACTAATTTAAAAATACAAATCTCGGCTCAGTGCCTATGGCTCAACCGGCTAAGGTGCCAGCCACGTACACCTAAGGTGGTGGGTTCGAATCCCCAGCCCGGACCCGCCAAACAACAATGATGGCTGCAACCAAAAAATGGCTGGGCATTGTGGCGGGCGCCTGTGGTCCCAGCTACTTGGGAGGCAGAGGCAGGAGACTCGCTTGAGCCCAGGAGTTGGAGGTTTCTGTGAGCTGAAATGCCATGGCACTCTACCCAGGGGGACAGCTTGAGGCTCTGTCTCAAAAAAAAAAAAAAAAAAAAAAATACAAATCTCAGGCCAAAAAAACAAAAACCAGTAAATAATAGTATACAGATGGTTGTTTCATTTTAATAAAAAGTTATGAGACAGGGACTATTATGTACTAAATAACATAGCATTAAAATGTATCAAACAAAACCTAGTATAAATACAAGGAGAAACTGGCAGAATTCTAAGTATAATTTAACAAATGGTGCTGGGCTAACTGGATGGGGTCCTGTAGAAGATTGAAATGAGACCCACACCTTTCACCATTAACTAAGATAGACTCTCACTGGATTAAAGATTTAAACTTAAGACATGAAACTATGAAAATACTAGAAGAAAGTGTAGGCAAAACACTTGAAGAAATCGGCTTGGGTGAAAATTTTATGAGGAGGACCCCTCAGGCAATTGAAGCAGTGTCAAAAATATACTTTTGGACCTGATGAAACTAAAAAGTTTCTGCACAGCCAAGAGCAGAGTAAATAAAGCGGGTAGACAGCCCTCAGAATGGGAGAAGATCTTTGCTGGTTATGTCTCTGACAAAGGTTTAATAACCAGAATCCACAGAGAACTCAAACGTATTAGCAAGAAAAAACAAGCAATCCCATCTCAGAGTGGGCAAGGGACTTGAAGAGAAATTTCTCTAAAGAAGATAGGCGCATGGCCTACAGATATATGAAAAAATTCTCTCCATCCTTAATCATCAGAGAAATGCAAATCAAAACTACTTTGAGGTACTACCTAACCCCAGTAAGATTAGCCCATATCACAAAATCCCCAAACCAGAGATGCTGGCGTGGATGTGGAGAAAAGGGAACACTTCTACACTGCTGGTAGGAATGCAAATTAATTTGTTCCTTTTGGAAAGACATCTGGAGAACACTTAGAGAACTAAAAATAGACCTGCCATTTGATCCTGCAATTCCTTTATTAGGTATATATCCAGAAGACCAAAAATCAAATTACAACAAAAATATTTGTATCAGAATGTTTATTGCAGCCCAATTCATAATTGACAGGTCATGGAAGAAGCCCAAGTTCCCATCAACCCACTAATGGATCAATAAACTGTGGTATATGTACACCATGGAATACTATGCAGCCCTAAAGAAAGATGAAGACTTTGCCTCCTTCATGTTTATATGGATGGAATTAGAAAATATTCTTCTTAGCAAAGTAACTCAAGAATGGAAGAAAAAGTATCCAAAGTATGCAGCCCTATTTTGAAACTAATTCATAGCTTTTATAGGAATGTCATAACCTAATTATAGCCTTAGAATATGGGAAGGGGTGGGAGAGGAGAGGTGAGGGGGGATGGGGGAGGGCGGGTGATTGGTGGGGTCACCTCTATGGTTTATCTTACAAGGGTACAAGTGAATCTTTCTAAAAGCAGAGTATGTATGTCTTAACTCAATAACCAAGAGAATGACATGAAGGTTATGTTAACCAGTTTTATGAGAGTATTTCAAAATGTATATGAAAACAGCACACTGTACCCCATGATTGCATTAATGTACATAGTTATGCTATAAGAAATAAAAAAAAATCTTTCAAAAGAGTTCTAAGTATAGCAAGAGATATATTCCTATCAGTCTATAGCCTTATAATAAACATATATGTGAGGGCCACTACTAAGATTTTAAACCCATGCACATTATATTTCCTACAAAGAATACAGTGTCCTCTCAAATGTCTCTAGAATGTTTATAAAAAGTAAATAGTATTTGGAAAACTTTGAAAATGTTGTTATTTTTTTTAATTCCAGTGGCAGCTTCAAAGAAAAACCCAATAAATATTTTAAAGAGTAAAATATACAAACCATCCACTCTGAAAATAATGTAATAAATCAGAAATTAATAGTAAAGTTTTATATTTCATTTCAGATTAATACAAGGGTGATAACTGAGTTTTAAATAAAAGGTTCTGACAACATTTTTAAAAAATGAAACTATGGTCTTATGTAACAAACATTTGGCCCAGAAGGAAATATAAATAACAAAATTAAAAGTAATAATATATTCAACCAAAATTTATCAGACCCCTTCTATATTCCAACCACTATTCTTTAAAGTCCAAAATAATAAGAAATCATTACTGCTTTCATGGAAATTAAAGTCCAACAAATGAAGAGAAGGATAAAACAAGCAAAGATAAAGTGTACCGGGCATGCTCTGACAGAGGCAAGCAGAGCATGGGGTGCCCCCAAGGCAATGAGGGTTTAATTCTACATTGGCTAGGGGATATATCTCATGAAGAAAGCAACCTTTGAAATAATTTGCCTTGAACTATGAAGAGTGTTAAGCAGATTGTAGGGAGGGCTTAGTGACTTGAAATAGGAATCCTAAACAGTGAAAAAAGATACAAATTACTCTGGCAAGGTCAAGGATGATGCAATGTTTAACTGAGTCTGAAAGGATGACCAAGAGATTGAGCAAGTAAACAAAAGAGCAAAGATTGAGGGAAGGGTATGTGTACGTATAAAGTCAAAAACTGCATGGTTTATTTAAGAAATTCAAGTAAGTTGTGATGAATGAGGCAGCTTTGATGATCTAGTGCAGTAAAATTCGAAATTGAGTTTATAGGAGGCAGATAATAAAAAGCCCTGGGCATCATGTTTAAGAGACTAAACCTTCATCTTGTCAGCATGGTCAACATCCAACAATCTGTACATATCAATATTAATCAATGTATCTATTGCTGTGTAACTAATTACTCCAAAAACTTTAAAATAACATTCATTATCTCACAGAGTTTTGGAGGGGCATGAATCTGGGTGAAGTTAGCTGAGCAGTTATAGCTCCGGGTCTCTCATGAGGTTGTAACAGGGTTGTCCTTTGATGGTGGACAACCACCTGGTGATCAAGCTTTCAATCTCGCTCACCTGTGGGTGGCTGGTAGCAGGAGGCTTCAGTTCCTCCCAGTGCGGCCCCTCCACAGAGCTGCTCAGAATATGGCTTCCATCAAAATCAGTCATCTGGGAGGTGGAAGTGGGAAACACCCAGGATGGAATCCACCATCACACTTAACCTCAGAAAAAAGATTACCATTCCTCTGGCATAAGCCATATGCTGCATACCAAACAAAATAAAGTATGGGAGAGGACTGCAGAAGAGCATGATTATCAGAAGGCAGAGATCACTGGGGGTTATTCTAGAATAAAGAAATAGTCCCAAGGCAACAACTTCTTCTGAAGAACAGAGATGAAGAGAATGCTGTGAGTGGGAACAAATCAGACCAAAGATGACTATTGGTTTTCACTCTGGCTAAACTGGAGGCACCAAATTTATCTTCTCATATAAATAAAAAAAAAAAACTTTCAAAAAACAGGAAAAATAGGCTCGGCGCCTGTGGCTCAAGCAGCTAAGGCGCCAGCCACATACACCTAAGGCGGCGGGTTCCAATCCCCAGCCCGGGCCCGCCAAACAACAATGATGGCTGCAACCAAAAAATGGTCAGGTGTTGTGGGGGGCGCCTGTAGTCTCAGCTACTTGGGAGCTGAGGCAGGAGACTTGCTTGAGCCCAGGAGTTGGAGGTTGCTGTGAGCGTGATGCCATGGCACTCTACCCAGGGGGATAGTTTGTGGCTCCGTCTCAAAAAAAAAAAAAAAAAAAAAAGAAACCCAGGAAAAATAAACAAAAGTTTCCAGAAGATGAGGTAAAGGACAGTGGTTCCCTAGAGATAAGAAATAAGGACTTCCCTGGGTGGCACCTGTGGCTCAAAGGAGTAGGGTGCCGGCGCCATATACCAGAGGTGGTAGATTCAAACCCAGCCCCAGCCAAAAACTGCAAATAAATAAATAAATAAATAAATAAGAACTGCCAGATGACAGCCTAGAGAAGGTTTCTTGGAATCTAACAAAAGGAGGATCTCAAGCAGAGTCCAACAGACATTCACACTTGAGAAGATGGAGCTGGGATTTTGGTAAGACCAAGGTGGTTAGAGTTTGCCAGTCAGAGTACTGAGAAGGAAAGAACTGCCCAAGCAGGTCCCTAGCCTAGTCCTCAGCTACGTACTGATCACGTGTGAGGAAACTATCTGAGACTGGGGGGAGAACGACCTGAAAGAGTAAGAAGGAACAGTACCCGGAGCTCACACAAAACCAGGAATATTTCCTGTTCCCACAAACCAAAATAGAAAACTTAATCATTTATGAAACATTGGGTAGAATACTCGGAAAAATTTTGCCTCAAATAGTGGATGAAAATTAGGCCAAGACCACATCTGCTCTTCTCTGATTTCACCTAACCAAACTTTAAAATAAGACCATGTTACTGCCTCCAGGTAACTTAATGGCACCCCAAAAGAAAAATGCAAGAATGTTTATAGGAATAAAACCAAAAAAATCCAGGTCCAAGAAAGTAAAATTCACAATGTCAAATTCCGATCAAAAATTATGAGGCATTCCGAGAAGGAGAATATAACCTCTAATTGGGAGGGGAAAAAATTAACCAAGTCAAACCAGCCCAGAAATTTTACAGATGATAGAATCGGTAGACAAGAATTAGTAGGCAAGGGCCTTAAAAAGTTACTTGATGTTCAAAATGTTTTATGAAAAAACATCAAACATGTGAAGTAGAAACATAAAAGATATTTAAAAGATTGCAATCAAGCTTCTAGAAATAAAATCTAAAGTGTCTGAGATGAAAGATAGATGAGATAGATAGATAGATAGATAGATAGATAGATAGATAGATAGGATTGTATGTATATTAATGGCAGAATGGACATTTCAAAAGAAAAGCTGGCCTTTGAACAACACAGATTTGAACTGCCCGGGTCCTCTTATACGTGAATTTTTTTCACTAAATGTATCAGAAAACTTTGGGGGGGTTTGCAACAATTCGAAAAACTCACAGATAAACTGTATAACCTAGAAATATTGAAAAAATTAAGACTAAGTTAGATATATCATAAATGCATAAAATATGTGTAAATAATAATCTATTTTATCATTTACCCTTATAAATTGTATACAAATCTAAGATAAAAAATGAAAATATATTAAAACTCACACAAACACCAAATACTTAGTGTCACATTCAAGAAAAATCTACAGATGCAGTATTAAATATTAACCGCATGAAATTAAGTAGTAATACCATACTCCTGTAATAATTTTATAATCACCTCTGCTGCTATTGCAGTGAGTTCAAGCATTACAGGTTATCTTCTGAAAACGCTGTGTCACACTAATCACCTCCATGTGAGCGGTTTGTCTCTCTAGTAAATTGCATATTGCAATTAAAAATGACCCTTTGCATTTTTCCCATATTCTTCATCATGGTTAGTGCAATACCATAAACCTTGAATAACACCGTGGGACCTATTACAAAGGCCCACTGGTGATGGCAGAAGTGCTCCCAAGAGGAGCAGAAAAGCCATGACATTACAAGAAAAAACTGAATTGCTCTAACATTTTGCTGTGTTATTTTAATGGTCGCTGTAGTTATTTTACTTAACCCAGTCAATCTCCCAGTGATACTATAATATTTCACATTCATATATAAGAATCTCTTCACAGTATACTCCCACTTCTCCCCCTTGGTCTTTGAGCTCTTGTTGTTATACATTTAACTTCTACCTATATTATAAATTCCACAATTTGAACTTTAATTTTCTGGGAGGGTTTGTTCAAAATTGGCAGTATTTCTATCTTAAATGCTAGTTAGAATTTTACCAGCAAAGTCCTCTGAACCTCGAATTTTCTTTGCAAGAGAGTTTTTTAACTAAAAATTAAAATTCAGTCACTTTAATAGATATAGGACTATTCAGGTTATCTATTTCTTCTTGAATGATATTTAGTCATTTGTGTCTTTCAAGGAATTTGTATGTTTTATTTAATTTGTCAAGTTTATAGGCATAAAGTTGCATATAATATGTCCTTATTTCCTTTTAATAAAGAACATATTTATGTGGGAATCTGCAAATGCCACGAATCAGGCTTTTATTTATTTACTCACTATTGGTGAGCTAGTTATTGAAACACTTTACCAGGGCACCACTGGGTGGAGGATGAGGCTGTCAGAGACAAGGCCTGTCCCTGCTGGGTACTGAGTAAGGAGCACCTAACTGTGAGCCCCAAGTTAGAATAACTTGGGGGTACTGAGTAAGGAGCACCTAACCGTGAGCCCCAAGTTAGAATAACTTCAAGTCACAGTTCTGCAAATCTGTAACATTTACAAAATCTCTAAGCTACCAAAAAGATTGATAATCCAAGATGTTACTTTTCAAAAACAATGGTAACTGATAAAATATACTGTGTAAGAACTCTAGCAATTAGATTATAAATACAATTCAAGATTTTACTTCAAATTTCTAAAATCCTCTTCTAAAAGCCATGATGGTCCCTAAAACTATCCAAAACATCAGTCCTCAGTTCTGACTTCCAAATTTAGACAAACTCTAAGTTCTGCAGGTGCTGATTATTGAGTGTTTTTGGCTACAGATTCATCACCTGTAAATATTTCAAGAGATTCTGAAAGCACAATATGCTTCCAAACAACCACCTGGACAAAATAGAACCTTTGCAGAGCCCAAAAGCAATTAGAGGACCGATATAAAAGAAATACAACATCCTCCTTCCTTTCTTTGGAAATCTATATTGGGGATTGGGAATATACTTAATGTTCTCTGAAGAATCTGAAGTGAAATAGAATTAATAAGAGTAGGTAGCTCAATTAAAATTGTGATTTCACAAAATGTTCTGAATCAGTTACAGGATTCACAATTTTAAACTACCTAATTTGAAACACTAACATTTAATAATTTAATGAAAATCAGTAATATTGGCCATATCATTATATTGTTTTCCAAAATAATGTGGAACATAAGGTATCTTTTTTAAGAAATAAAAGCCTATCTATATTATTAATACAAAGAGTAAATCTTTTTCACTGAAAAGAAGCAATCCATTTGTTTAATGTTAAGATTCAACAAATAGCAAATAAGGTCAGGTTGACAATAGAGAAATCATAATACCAAAAAAATATATACCTCAAATTTTCAATAATGGAGAATATAATCATAATACAAAGATAAATTTGCTTTAAATGTCAATGTAACTTGATACAGAGCAATTAATTTTATGCCTGGAGATCCTTTATTTCTTTTCTGTTTGCAGGAAAAGTAGAGATTACTTTAAAATCACATATTTCAATGTGTTATTATTGGATGGATCTATTTCATCCAAGGAGAGATCAACGATTGATTAAATTTTTAACCATAACATTATAAGGGAAAAAAGAATGAAAAATCAGAAAGGAAAAAAAAAATGTCTCAAAGCAGTCATGCTCTCCCAGGCACCCACCAAAAATAACACTGGTCTGTGACTTGTCAACCTCAGTCTTAAGCAGACTCTGAAACAGCCCTATAACTCAGCCACAGGCCATCTTGGCTGCAACCTCAGGCTACCCACTCAGGAACCTGCTCACAGTCACACATATGCCCAGCAGGTAAACTTGCCAACTTCAGTCTCAGGGCAGGTGCTAAAATCGACCTGTAACTTGGCTCCAGCCCCTCTCAGCTAAAGTCTGAGGGTATTTGAGCCCATCCTGGGACCTGCTGGAAGTCACACTCATCTGTGTCCTGGTAGGTAGGCTTGCCAACCTCCATCCACAACCCTGTAACTCAGCTCCAACCCTACTCAGCTGTGATTCAGTGGAACTTCTTGCCCAGGAACCCACCAGAAGGCACATCCATCCATGCCTCAGGAGGTGGGACTACAGACCTTACTCTCTGGTCTAACTCCTGAAGCAGCCCTGTGACCCAGCTGACCTTTCTCAGCTTTGGTCCAGGGCTAGTTCCATTTGCCTGAAAGTCTACCCAATGACCCAGTGAAATTGCCCTAGAAACTTAGAGGGTAGTAGACACCTGGTAAACAGCCTTACCACCTACAGACCCTGAAAGACCATGGTCTCAGTACTAGCCCTCCCAACCAAGGCCAAGAGTCTCAGGCACCAAACATGACACACAGCTAAGCTACTGGAACACCTGGTAACAAAACCGCCAAACGCGTACTCTACCGTGTATCCAGCAGTAGCTATGTGACCCAGCCCAGCAGGTGTTTCCTAAAAAAAATTGAAAACACAACTACTATACAAAAATTGAAAACACAACTACTATACAAGCATGTGTATACAATGAAATACTATTCAGCCACAAAAAAAGAACATCCTGCCATTCAGAACAAACTAAATGAACCTGGAGGACATATGCTGAGTGGAATGAATAAGACACAGAAGGACAAATACTGTATGGTCTCACTTCTATGTGGAATCTGAAAAACTCAAACTCATAGTAACAGAGAGTAGAATGGTGGTTTCCAGGGGCTCAGGCACCAGGAAAATGTGGAAATGTTGATCAAAGGGTAAGATCTTTCAGTTACGAGACGAGTAAGTTCTGAGGATCTGAGGGGCAGCACGGTAACTATAGTTAATAGTATTGCATTGTTAGTTGAAATTTGCTAAGAAAAAGATCTCAAGATGGAAAATCCAATACCACATGCACTCTCTAATAATGTGGAACTAATTGACGGGTATTCAAGTGCTTAGAGGGAAGGAAGAGTCACTGGGAATCGTGCAGCAGGGAGAGGAAGGAAGAGGTAAAAACCCACCCAACCAGTACAATGAACACTTTTTGGATGATGGGCACATTTAAAGCCCTCACTCAAGCCATGTAACAAAAACATTTGTACCCCTTAATATTTTGAAATAAACTAAAAAAAGGAAAAAATATATAGTAAATTGTAAATGCTTTCATCACACACACACACACACACACACACACACACACATACTCCACAGGGTAACTGTGTGTAGTGATGAACGGTTTGATTGTGGAGATCATTATACGACGTCTATCAACCCAGCCTGTTACACACCATCTTTGTTTTGTGCTGCTGTAACAGAACACTACAAACTGGGTAATTCATAATGAAAAGAAATTTGTTCCCTCACAGCTCTGGACAAGTATATTTCTTGGCTTCCGTTGATTTTTTTTTCCTAAATTCTTTCCCGAAAACGCAATTTGAAATTTCCTTCCAACTCACCAAGCTTGTCCCATGATCTGGACCAAATGATGTCTGAGATATCTTTATGAATCTATTTTATAAATTGGGCCTTTAATGTAAAGCTGGGATATAAACACATATGTACAAAATTTAAGCTATAGGTCAAGCAAATAAGATGTGTCCCCTGCGATAATTTGGTTGTAGCTCCTTAGATGATCTTGGAGACTATTAAGCCAATACTGGCCAGTCTCTGATCCCACAGCCACCTAGGGGCTTCACTTCAAGTTTAGATTCTTCTCCAACCAGATACTGTAGGCACAAAACAGAACCAAGGATCTGTCCTAAGCTAAGGCAGTATCCCCTCTTATTTTAGAACATTTCTTTCAAATAGTCTATTACCATCAAAAGGGAGCCCAGAAGAACACATCTCCAGCTGTCCCCAAACCTAACAAAGGGTTGCACGAGATTCGGCATAGGTATCTCAACGGATCTTTCCATGGAATGTAAGGGCAAGGTGTCTGTTTGCTCTTTTCATTTCATGTGGCAGCAAAGTATTATTAGACAGGCAAGGGAGAAGGATGAGAAGCAACAGAAAAAAGCAAAGCAACAATCAGATTTTCATATGCAGAATGTGGATGACTTGTCATTTGATATTGCTAGGCTTCAGGAGAATTACCATACAGTGATTGATACTGTGGGGAAATCATCAGGATATGAAATTAATTTCTTAGCCTGGAACTTTAATTTGGCACATGAGGAATTAAGACACAACTGAAATCAAATATCCTTTATTAACCATAATTCTCCTCAGTAAAACTTACTTTGTACTCCCACCCTTGCCAGCCAACCCCCAATTCCACTCAGGTCTTGATTCACAACACCGTGTCACCACTTCCCTTTATTTTTAAACTGAGAGAATTCCTGTAATCAAGCCCCATTTCTTTTGTCACGCTCCTACCTACAGAGTCACGATAAGAATTAAAAATAACATTGGGGGACCTCCACCCTCCTAGAGACTTAGTCAAACATGTATCTTATACCAGAATAAAGAAGAAACAACTGAAGGATATTATCACCAAATTATGGAAGTATAATTTCAGTCTTTTAAGGCTAACTTTTCCTTGACAGGATGTACTGATATGCCTCCATGTTCTATACCCAACTATCCCCTCAGCCCTGAGACTCCCCATCCTTGCCCCTACTCTCGTTAATCACACTTCTCATTCTTGAAAGCCCAGTCCAAAGGCCATGTCCTTCCTGGGAACGTCCTGTCACCATATCAGCAGTCACTCTAGCTCCCATTTCTATCCTTCCCTTCATTGATCATGGAGTAAACTAGGTGTTGGAGAGAAGTAATTTGAGTGTGATACCATTCATTAAGAGCTTTGAGAGCCATACCTGACAGCATAAGCCAAAGAAGCAAGACAGGTGAAGGCTACTTTAGCAAGATAAAGCCAAGTCATTCCTGAGAAATATTAGGAAGAAATATTTGAAATAGTTTAATGAATATTACGATAATTAATCACTACTAAAACATTGATTTTTTTTCATTTAAATGTAGAAGAAAAAAAAATCTCTAATAAAGAAGCATCAATAATCAGACTGTAGGAGAAAGCCAGGTGGCAAACAGAATAGGAATCCGTTATGATTTCTCTCCCTCCCCTAGTACTCCCCCATTTATGGATCGACCTCACCCTGCCCCTCTGCAAGGCCAACTGAGCTGAACAGAAGGGGCCACAGCATCCATTAGATAACAGAGGCAGTAAAGTCAACAAAACACTGGGCAAGAACATGTGGAATAAGATCCATGTCAAGGGACTGGAGGGAAAGGCCTGGAACATCCCAAGACAGAGGCAAGACATCAAAAAGCAACTGAGGACACCTGCAGGGGACAAGGTGAAGAGAGAATGAAAGGGGGAGGAAGAGTTTGGGATCAGCCCTGAAGGGGAGGCAGCATCATGGGACAGGAAGGTAAAGACCCTCCCAGTGGCCATCTAAGTGGCCTCCTCCCTCAGGAGGAGGGAGGATAAACCACAGAAGAGAACTCTGCAAGACAACCAGCAGAACTAACCCACACCCGCGCCTGCCACCCCAGAAGGAAAGGGCTCCTCTATGATCTGAGCTTCTACTTGACATTCATGACTCTTTGCTGTATTTGTTTATTTTCTTGGCTCTATCCCTGAAGTTACAGAAAATTTTGTTTGTCTTTTCCTCTTGCTGTCATACCCAGCCCTTTGTCCACAGTAGCTATCTGTAGTGGACACTGTCCACTGCCCACTCACATCCAGTTTCTTCTTCCTCCACCCAAGTGGAAGCCTGATTTTATTCAGATAACACTCATTCCCAACTCCAGTGGGGCCATCCATTGGGAAAGGATGAACAGGTGTAGGCCTGAGTTCATCCTTGAGTCTGAGTTTATAGTTTGTCTTTCTAATGACTTACAAATTCATGAGTGGTTGCTAGCTCAGATACTTAGGCCCTAAATTACAAGTTTAGAGGTATTTATCACCTCTTGGCCCCCTGGAATAATCTGATTATTCCAATTGTAAGGCTAAGAGCCACCTACACTGAAATGCTCCCTGGTGGTAGAACTGAAAAGTTACCAAGTCACATATATACTTCCCGCCAAGCCTGACATATTTGTCTTCCATTTATTTGTCTCTTACTGTGCCCTGGTCTCTTTTCCTTGAAGGAAATTCTCTTCTTCATCTCTCCGCCTTCTGCTGCTATCTCTACCTTGCAAGTCCTTCTTCCTACTCAATTTTCTTTATTTTCATTTCACCAGAATATCAAACTGAAGTATTTATATATTTATTTTTGTTAATAAAACTTTAATATGTTTTCTGAAGCAAACAAACTGAACATTCTGTCTCTTTTTCAAAATCTGATAAATTGTCTTTTTTTGTCTAAAAGTTTATCAATTGATTTTTTCCCCAAGAATCAAGAATACTCTATGATAAAAAGAAATATATCCCTTAGGCTAATATCCAAAATATATAACAAACTCAAACATGTTGATAGCAAAAAAATAATAATTTTAATTAAAAAGGAGCAAAAGTCATAATAAATATTTCTCAAAAAAAAGACACTGGTCAACAGGTATATAAAAAAACATTCAAAACATCACTAATCATCAGAGAAATGCAAATTAAAACCACAATGCTCTATCATCTCACTCCAGTTAATAGCTATTGTTAAAAAGATAAGGAAGTCCTTACATACTATTGGTAAATTAATACATCCATTATGGAAAAAGGTATGAGAGTTGCTCAAAAAAATAAAAATTGTGCTACTTTATTATCCAGAAAATCCCACTACTGGGATACACACACACACATCTCCAAAGGAAATGAAGTTAGTAGTCATGTTCATCTCCAAAAGGAATGAAGTTAGTTTCTCTCAAAGAGAAATCTGCAGCAACAGTCATAATGGTCAAAATATGGAATCAATGTACGTACTCAACAATGGATAAATGGATAAAGAAATTGCAGTACACACTCACACACACACAATGGAATGCTTCTTGGCCATAAAAAAGAATGAAATCAATCATTGACAATAACATGAACTAACCTGGAAGACATTATATTAAGTGAAAAAAGCTGGGCACAGAAAGATCAATGCTATGTGTTCACACTCATATGTGGAATCTAAAAGTTGACCATATGGAAGTAGAGAACGGAAGAGTCACCAGAGGGTGGGGAGGGGAGAAGGGAATGGAGAGAAATTGATCAACAAAGTTAAAGCTAAATAAGAGAAATAAGTTCCCGTGTCCCACTGTGCCCCGTAAGATGACCATAGTTAACAATAACTGCATATTTCAAAATGGCTAGGAGAGAGGACTTGGTTCTCACTACAGAGAAATGATGTTTGAGTAATGAATATGCTAGTTACCCTGATTCGATCATTACACAAAATGTGTGCACATACATACATATAAAAAACCACACTGTACCCCATCAATATGTATAATTGTTACGTGACAATTAAAATTTTTTAAAGAAATATATTACCCTTGAAAGAAAAGGTATCTAATTTATCTAAATATGATTTAAAAAATCATTTTAAAAGTTCAAAAGGATACAATGTTTTAAATGGTACAAATTATCCTTTAAGCAACTTCTTTTCCCCAGGACAATCAAGAAGCTTCTTATTTACAACTTCAAAGTAGGAGGCCTGGCCCCTGTCTTTGCACAGAGGACATTAAAGGAGTTATCAGATGTTTGCAATCTAGCCTAAGGGATCTGTTAGACTTCTATTTTTCTAAAATGGCCAAAATAATGTGTGTTTACAAACAAGCTTCCCGAATCACAGGGCAATTTTAAGGCACGAAATCCACAGACTAATGGTCTCCTTTGCCGAGAGAATAAGAACTCTAGTAACAGAACATGGTAAGTATACTCTGTCCTTGATAAAAATAAGGGCATCTTTCAAAGTAACAAGATCAATTTTTATCAGTTTCCCAATCTAAAAGCACCCTTCGTATTCATTTAGGAATGAGAAAATCTAGCAAAACTGCGCACATGGCTTAGTTTAGCCAAAAGCCAAACTGATTAAAAGTCAATTTTTCCTTCCTTACTCCCCTTCTACCAGATCACAGCACCCAGTCCTGTGATGGTCATCCCTGACCACACAATGCAGACCATGCCACGTTACATTGAATAATAATTATGGTAACTATTTATTGAACGGCAAGCACTTTATATGACTTCTCTGTAATGTCTACAATAATGATAAAAGGTAGAAAAAACTTTATCTCTATCTTACAAATGAGGAGAAAGAAATCTGGAAAGGTAGAAAGCTGTTCCAGGATAGAATGCCAGAAGGTGAGGGATCTGGGAATTGAACCCCCACCCCCTAACTCTTTCCCATGTGATGCTGCACTATCAACTTGACCAACCAGAGTCCAGGTCAAGTGCAGCTTTGGCTCTTACAGTTCAAAGGGATCCTAGCGTTTCAGTAGTGCAAGCTCCCACCTCCTTGTACAAACTCCTCATACAGGACACGGAGGCTGCTAAATCTGGAGGCAGCCAACAAAAGGAAGGTTTCCCTTAGGCAGCAGTAGTGAAAACTCAAGTTCTGGAATCAGACTACCAAAGTTTGAGTGTCAGCTCTATCAGTGTGTGATCATAAGCAGGTTTCTCTCAAAGCCTCAATCTCCCCGTTTATCTAAAAAGTAGATTAGAGCTGTGGGCCCCAAGCCCCAGGTATGAAGCAGTATGCAGTCCGTGGCCTGTTAGGAACCCGGCTGCCCAGCAGGTGAGTGGCAAGCAAGCAAAGCTCCATCTGTATATCAGCCACCCCTCCCCATCACTGGCATCACCACCTGAGCTCCGCCCTCGTCACATCAGCAGTGGCATTAGATTCCCGTAGGAGCCCGAACCCTACTATAAACTGGGTATGCGAGGGATCCAGGTTGTGAGCGCTTTATGGGAATCTAATAGCTGAGGATGTAAGGGAAGCTGAGGCGAACACAAACACAGGTTATCCCTGAGAGAGGCTTGACTGCAGAGAGGCCATGAGAAATCAGTTGCTTACAAAATCATATCAGAATCATACTCCCCTCCCCCCAGTCTGTGGACAATTCTTCCACGAAACTGGCCCCTGGTACTAAAAATGTTGGGAACCACTGGGTTAGAATATCTATGTTATATGGTTATTATTAAAATTTAAGAAAATAAGCTATATAAAATATCTGGCATGGGGTAGCACTAGCAAATATAAATAAATGTTAGCTATACTTATTGCAAAGAGACAGAATTACCTTCCTTCTAACTGGTACCCACTTACTCACTTTAGTTTGGCTTTCTGGGAAAACACAGGATAACTTTCATATGGCAATGAAGCCCTTTGGAATCATCCCATTTTACTATCGTTCTTCATATGAGATTTTTTTCTTTCTTCCACATATTCCTATTTGGTGAAAGATCACTGTACAGGCAGCTTCTTTCAGCTATAGTTAATTCAGATCTTTTTCATATAAATATATGTCAAGGGAACTCAGTTCATAATATACCACTGATTTGGGAATGTCAATGCAAACATTTGAAAGCAGTTTGGGCTGGGTATGATGGTTCACAGCTATAAGCCCAGCATTGTGAGAGGTTGAGGTGGGGGGATCACTGAGGCTAGGAAGTTGAGACCAGCCTGCCCAGAAAACATGGTGAGAATCCGTCTTTACAAAAATAAAAATAATTAGCCAGGTGTGCGGGCAAACACTTGTGGTCCCAACTACTTGGGAGACTAAGGCAGAAGGGTCACTTGGGCCAAAGAGTTGGAGGCTGCAGTGATGAAGTCACAGCCCTGCACTCCAGCCTTGGTGACAGAGCAAGACATTGTCTCTAAAAATTAATTAAGTAATTAAAGGACGCTTGCTAAGTATCACCTTACTGCCTTGAACAGAGTAGATTCACACCCTCTGACTGACTGCATTAAAGTTTCTCCACTCCAAGCAGGCACACAATGGCGATCCCCTGCCCCCTCCCCAGATCTGATTTTGTCTAACCGCACAAAATCACAATGTCAGCATATGACACGACCACAGACGGCAGCTCATACAAATGGAAGACCCTGGGTCTCTTCAGCTATTATATTGGATTCTGTATGATCCACCCTCATAGAGTCTATATACGATCATTTCAGTTCACATGGATAGAATTTTCAAACCATTTCTGTTTTTCTGACATCAAGAAAGACAAACCATTCACAGAAAAAACTTCTGAGTGCAGAATACTCTTGCAGAAGCTCCTCTCCGGGTGATAGTTTGTGACTAACATTTTTAACTGTGTGCTTCAACCTTCACTGTGGATTGTTCAGCCAAGAAACGTACATCAGATGTCACTTTATCTTCTGACAGCTGGACTTTTAAAGTATCGGCAAAAGGCAGATAACAAAAGTTAGAACTGCATCAGGAGTTCTCAAATTGGCTTCAAATTAGAATCACCTGGGGGACTTTTACAAAACAACAATGTCCAGGCCCCGCTCTAGTTCAATCGATCAGAATCTCAGTGGGGGTTTCACAAGCTCCCCAACTGGTTCTAATTTGAGTTGGGACTAGATAGTCTCTAAATTCCCTTTCAGTCTATCCTTTATTTAGAAATATATTACAGATTCTCCTCCTTTGGGGATGTTTTTCATATCCTTGCCTACCCACCTTAAAAGTAAAAATCAGAGGCAGGTGGATTGCTTGAGCTCAAGAGATTAAGACCACCCTGAGCAAGAGCAAGACCCAGTCTCTACTGAAAATAGAAAACAACTCATCAGGGCTGTCACAGCGGATCCCTATAGTCCCAGCTACTTGGGAGGCTGAGGCAAGAGGATCACTTGAGCCCAGCATCTGAGTGAGTTATGAGCCCATGGCACTTTACCGAGAGTGACAGTGTAAGACTCTTGTCTCACAAAATAAAAAGTAAAATTTGACCAATACAGAAACATACTCCTGTAATCCCAACACTGGGAGGCTGAGGTGGAAGTATTGCTAGAGTTTCAGACCAGCCTCAGTAACATAACAAGACCCCAGCTCTATTAGGGAAAAAAGATAGAAAAATTACCCACACATAGCGGCACACACCTGTAGTCCCAGCTCCTCCAGAGGTTAAGGCATATTGATCCCATGACCCAGAGGTTAGAGGTTGCCGTGAACTATGATGACACCACTGCACTCCAGCCTGGGCAACAGAGCAAAATACTGTCTCAAAATGTGAAAATCATTCTCCAAAAGACTCCTAGAATTGATAAATAAATTTACCGAAGTCTCAGTTTGCAAAATTAAATTACACAAATCAGTAGCATTTCTATACACTAATAACAACACAGCTCCTTGGGAGCTAAGCAGTGGGTGTGCATGGTCATGCAGAGTGACTTAATGGCTATTAGAGATTCAGAAGGGGGAAGATGGGAGCGTGCAGAATAAAAATTACCTATTGTGGATAATGTACACTACTCAGGTAATGAGTACATTGAAAGTCTAGACTTCACCACTGTGCAGTTCTTCCATACAACAATAGCAACAACAACAACATAAAAAACCACTTCTACCTCCAAATCTATTTGAATAAACAATTTTCAAAACGTAAAACCAAGAAAAATTATTCTATTCTCAAAAACATACAATATGTACATTCATTATGCTGAGTAAACAATTGCTACTTTCAGCAGAGTTTCCACTAAACAAAAAGCACTTAGCCAGAGCAAACTAGGACTCAATAAATAAAATGAATAAATAAAAAGTGGCATGTACACACACACCATGGAGTACTACTCAGTCATCGAGAAGAATAAAATAACGTCTTTTACATCAGCTTGGATGGAACTGGGGACCATCATCCTACGTGAAGTATCTCAGGAATGAAAAGCTGAATACCTCATGTTCTCACTTATAAGCAGGAACTCAGTAATGGGTATTCATGGTCAGAACAGAGCAACTGAATGAACACCAAAGACTCCGAAAGGGAATGGTGAGAGGACAGGGAGGGATGAAGAATTACCTGTCAGGTACAATGAAAACTATTTGGGTGATGGATACACAAAAAGCCCAGACTTCACCACCATATGGTTCATCTGTGTAACAAAAACCACCTGTACCCTTTAAATCCATTGATACTTTTTAAAAATTTCTACTCTTTCCTTTTTGAAATTAGAAAAATCCTCTTTCTCTGCATTGTGGTGTTTCATTCTCTCCTGTCTGAATTCTGAAACCGTCTCACCTCCGCCCCTGGACCTACAGGGCTACCATTACTCTTTCAACCCCAAAGGAGAGACTAGCTACAAATCAGGGCCACCTCCTCTCTTGTCTCCTACCTCTGCAGACAAAACATGAAAGCCAAACTACGAAATGCTAAAACAGGGGATACTAAATCCAAGTAGTATGTTCCAATGACTTTCACCTTGTCCTCAGAAATGCACACAGACTTTTCCCTAACACAGTCACCCACTATACTTTTCAGAAATCAAGAATATACTAAAGGAAAGGCATGTATATTGGAGTGGCCTGAGAAGAAGGGTACTGATGCCTGTAAGTTACATCAAAATGCATTGGATTCATCAAATGATTGGTGACTGTCCATTGGTGGAGCAAAATGGTACCAGCGTGGAATCTGGGTGTTTAGTACACATGTGTGTTCACTGACCTGTTCTTTTGGTGTCTCAAAATATTTTAAATTTTATTAACTAAATATTGGGGGAGAGAGGACTACTTGGATGAATCTCATAAACATAATGATAAATGAAAGAGGCCAAACAGTAAAAGAGTACATATTTTATGATTCCAATTACATAAAGGTCAAAAATAATGAAGTTATCTATGAGGACGGAAATCCAACTAGTGGAAACCTTAGCTCAGGAAAATATTGATGGGGAAAGGACATAAACAAAGCTCTGCAGTGCTGGAAATGTTCTATATCTTGATTTCTCTCTTTTTTCATTTCTTGATGCCTGGAGATTAGACAGCTAGACAAACAAAAAAAAATTATTGAGCTGTACTCTTAAAAAGGTCTGTGTAATTGAGTATGTTATATCTCAATTTTTTTTAAAGTTTAATAATTTCCTTAGGAAAAGTAGTTCCACAAGTTTGCTGCATTACTATCAATAACTCATTCATTCTATTATTATCCACACATTTGCCACATTAATTCCCGTGGCATCAACTTGCACTCCAGAGCAAAGAATGCTTAATGGTACACACAATCATACTCCTACTGTTTCTGCCCAGAATTCACATCTCTTTTCTAACATGTGGCCCGGGCTAGACAGCTCACTAGCAAACCAGCAAGACTGCCAGGAAGTCTCTCTTAAGACCTGAAAACTTCTAGAACAACAGACCTCCTAAAGATAACTCCAAAGGTAAAGGTAACCACAGTTTAGAAAGTCTAAATTATTGTCGGAGGAAAAGAGGGAGGAGATGAAAGGAGAAACAAATACCAGCCACACAAGCTGGGTGCGGTGGCTCCCGCCTGTCATCCTAGCACTCTGGGAGGTTGAGGAGGTAGATTGCTTGAGCTCAGGAGTTTGAGACCAGCCTGAACAAGAGCAAGACCCCATCTCTACTAAAAATAGAAAAACTGAGGCAAGAGGATCGCTTGAGCCCGAGTTGAAGGTTGCTGTGAAGTATGATGCCATGACACTCTACCTAGGGCAAGAGCTTGAGACTCTGTATCAAAAAGAAAAAAGACCCACAAACACCAGCCACAGTCACAATCCCAGTCTGTGGGCTTCCCCTCCCACTGCGCAGAACAGGATGAAGCGACAGCCCTGCTTCATCAAAGCAAACCCCAGACAATGCAGCAAAGCTGCAGAGGTGGGTGGCAAAGATGAACCCCATTCCCACCAGTATTTTTCATCTAAAATTACAGTGGCATAAAATCCTGAACAATAGGCAACTCAGATCATTTTTAATGGCATGTATCATTCTGGGATTTTTGTAATTTATAACAAAACAAAGTTAGAAACAAAACAGATGTTGCCACAAAAGTATATATGATATTAATAACAACTAACTTTAGACAGATAGATGATGATGGATAGATGGATAGATAGATCCATGATAGATGATAGATGGACAGATATCTTGAAAATCTGAGAAGATTGGTTATACTGCATGAATTATTTAAACACTGTGTAATGCCCCAACACTATAATGGAGATTATTACCATGAGGAAAAGTCAAATATTTCTCTTTTTGAAATCTGATATCTGTAAGCAGCATAAAAAGCAGAACATTTTTCTATTTAAAACAAAATTCAAATATGTGGGAAAATAATTTTTTTTAAGTTTTCCATTCCTTAGAGGAAGAGAGAAGTTAATGAAAAGTCTTAATTCTTTGCTGGATGTGAGAAGATTTTGAAGATATTTTGATTTGAAGGGGAAAATCCCCCAGAGAGAAATTTGATATTTACACCAAAAGAACAAGATGAATATTGTCAATTTCTACCAAATTATGCTTTATGCAGTTTCTTACTTTTCAGCATGCAAAGTATGATCTCAAATTGTCTGCTATGAAAAGTTCTAAAGCATCCGGGATGATCAGAGTTGTTAGGAGCTGAGCTCAACTGGAAAGAGCTGAGTCATCAGGTGTCAGAGCAGCAGATTAAGACAAGTTCAAATGAAAGTGGGAGGCTTTTGTCACAAATTGAGATAGTCTAAACCAGAGGCTAAACCAGAGAGTGTTGACCCTCCCTGTTTCCCCTGTGGAATAGCCCCAGTCCAGGGTCAAGTAGATCAGTTTTGACAGGAGAATCACTTCACTGCCAAGGGAACCACCAAAAAAGAGTTCCTAAAGTTTTATGAACCCAAGCAGTAAAAGAAGGCCATGGGTGGGGGGAGGTTGAGGTCAAAAAGCACTAAGTACTGGGTCAGAGTGGAAGAAATTATCTTTAAGATCTCTTCCTCCCTCTCTCCAATAAAGCAGTCTCTGCTGGCTTGGCACCTGTGGCTTAAGTGGCTAAGGTGCCAGCCACGTACACCCAAGGTGGTGGGTTCAAATCCAGCCCAGGCCCGCCAAACAACAATGACGGCTGCAACCAAAAAATAGCCAGGCATTGTGGTGGGCGCCTGTGGTCCCAGCTACTTGGGAGGCAGAGGCAGAAGACTCACTTGAACCCAGGAGTTGGAGGTTGCTGTGAGCTGAGATGCCACAGCACTCTACCCAGAGGGACAGCTTGAGGCTCCTGTCTCAAAAAAAAAAAAAAAAAAAAAGCAGTCTCTGCTGAAGGTTCCAGATAAAGAGGCTTTGGAATGAAGGCCGCTGGGCTAGGGATGGAACCATGTGTGAGAGCATCCCTTGATGGGGGGCTGGGTTACTAACTTCTTTCACAATGCACCACAACTGCAATGCACCAGCTATGCACCGAGTTTGTGGTGGAGAGGGAAGCATTCTCCCGTGAGGCCTGACAGGTAAGGCTTTGCAATTGTATAAGATTGGCTCTGAAAGATCATGCCAAGGTTTTTTTTTTTTTTTTTTTTTTTTGAGACAGAGCCTCAAGCTGTCCCCCTGGGTAGAGTGCCATGGCATCACAGCTCATAGCAACCTCCAACTCCTGGGCTCAAGCAAGTCTCCTGCCTCAGCCTCCCAAGTAGCTGGGACTACAGGCGCC
>CAUYTI010131835.1:0-16489 GCA_963575145.1 Galago senegalensis | reverse complement strand
CCAGCTACTTGGGAGGCGGAGGCAAGAGACTCGCTTGAGCCCAGGAGTTGGAGGTTGCTGTGAGCTGTAATGCCACGGCACTCTACCCAGGGGGACAGCTTGAGGCTCTGTCTCAAAAAAAAAAAAAAAAAAAAGACTTCCCTGAGTACTAGAGATGAAATCTCAGCCAGGGTGTGCTGTTAATCCAGAGGACTATAACAAGAATGCACAATCAGCCAACATCTTTTATCTCAACAGAATTCAAACTATACATGAGATTTTCTAAATAACTAGAAAAAGCACTTAATATTCATTTCAGTTATTGCGAAGAATAACATATAGCCTCAGTGCCCATACTCAGTGGTTAGGGCACCGGCCACATGCACTAGAGCTGGCAGGTTCAAACCTGGCCCAGATATACAACAATGACAACAGTAACAAAAAAATAGCTGGGCTTTGTGGTGGGCGCCTATAGTCCCAGCTACTTGGGAGGCTAAGGCAAGAGAATTGCTTAAGCCCAAGAGTTCGAGGTCACTCTACCAAGGGTGACATAGTTATTCTGTCTCCAGGCTCGGCGCCTGTGGCTCAAGCGGCTAAGGCACCAGCCACATACACCTAAGGTGGTGGGTTCAAATCCCCAGCCTGGCCCGCCAAACAACGATGGCTACAACCAAAAAAAAAATGGCCAGGCGTTGTGGTGGGTGCCTGTAGTCCCAGCTACTTGGGAAGCTGAGGCAGGAGACTCGCTTGAGCCCAGGAGTTGGTGGTTGCTGTGAGCTGTGATGCCATAGCACTCTACCCAGGGGGATAGCCTGAGGCTCCGTCTCAAAAAAAAAAAAAAAAAAAGATTCTGTCTCCAGGGCAGCGCCTGTGGCTTAGTGGGGAGGACTCCAGCACCATATACTGAGAGTGGCGGGTTCGAACGCAGCCATGGCCAAACTGCAACAAAAAAATAGCCAGGCATCGTGGTGGGCACCTGAGGCAAGAGAATCACCTAAGCTCAGGAGTTGGAGGTTGCTGTGAGCTGTGTGATGCCACGGCACTCTACTGAGGGCAATAAAGTGAGACTCTTGTCTCAACAACAACAAAAAAAGGACTAACACATACAAAGCAAACTGTATTCTTTCTAACCCAAAGAGAACAATTCAAACCACATGACTTAGAATAATGGTTGGCAGAATTCCACCTCTGAAGAGCCTACAGAGGTGTCATTACTCCATTAGTGATAATGGCTATTGATCTAGCCTCCTAGAAAAGCCAGTAGGAAAAAGTGGTATATTTAAAACAGTAAGCATTTTAAAGTCTACTGATTCCACTAGGAAGGTTTATATATGTACACACATATATACAATGATTGCCCTTTGCCACCCATGTCTGCCCCTCACTCAGTTAAATTGCTTAACCCAGTAACTTCAACAAATTTAGTAGTCCAGAACCTTTTTCTCCCCCCTGAGGCAAGTACCAGTAGCCTACTTAGACTATTAACTTCTCAAGAGGCTTTTAAAAGCCAAAGGACAAACCAGTATTGTTTAACAAATAGGAAACATGTAGGTGTTCACTCTCTCCTTAAATACGAGACTAAACATCTGTCTTTTTTTTTTTCTTTTTTTGAGACAGAGCCTCAAGCTGAGCCCCTGGGTCGAGTGCCATGGCTTCACTGCTCACAGCAACCTCCAACTCCTGGGCTCAAGCGAGTCTCTTGCCTCCGCCTCCCAAGTAGCTGGGACCACAGGCGCCCACCACAACGCCTGGCTATTTTTTGGTTGCAGCCGTCATTGTTCTTTGGCGGTCCAGGCTGGGGATTCGAACCTGCCACCTTAGGTATACGTGGCTGGCGCCTTAGCTGGTTGAGCTATAGGCGCCAAGCCCAGGTCTTATTCTAGTTCAGGCTGGTCTCAAACTTGTGAGCTCACGCAATCCACCTGCCTCAGCTTCTGAAGTACTGGGATTATTGGCGTGATCCATTGGACTTGCCTCCGTTTGGTTTTTTGAAATAATAATTCACAAAAACACTCTTAGCACCCTCTGAGGACCCTTATAAAAAAATATCTGTCATACTTTCAGAAGCTATTACACCTGTTCTATAAAATATATATCCAGGTTCAGCGTCTATAGCACATTGGTTACAGTGCCAGCTGCATACACTGAGGGTGGCAGGTTTGAACCCAGCACAAGCCAGTTAAACAACATTGACAACTGCAACAAAAAATAGCCAGGCATTGTGGTGGGCGCCTGTGGTCCTAGCTACTTGGAAAGCTGAGGCAAGAGAATTGCTTAAGCCCAAGAGTTGGAGGTTGCTGTGAACTGTGATGCCATAGAGTTCTACCAGGAGGGACATAGTGAGACTCTGGTCTCAAAAAAAAAAAAAAAAGATATACATCCAGAGGACGCACCCTGCACACAGAGAAAGGTCCTCATTTGAGAGACAATAGTTTCTTTCCAAGGGTTAGGGAAAAGAGGCAGAATTCAAACTTAAAAACATTCCCAGGCCAATAGCAACACAGGGGACAGACTGGTATCCCAGAGAGACTAATATGAACATGAATTACTAAGTCTTCTAAGAAGAACTATCAAGAGATTTAAAAGACCATACAATCTGCACCCCCACAAGATGCTGGAAATAAAGGACTCAAAAAATGTTGCCATGCACGTTATAGTGGGGCAAACAAGATAATTGGGCCTATCTAGCTAAATTTGATTGAGTAAAACTGATAAACTGGTTTTTCCTCAACCAAATTAGTATCTACATGCCTTCTAAGGATTTCTTTCTTTCTTTTTTTTTTTTTTTTTTTTTTTTTTAGAGACAGAGTCTCACCTTGTTGCCCTTAGTAGTGTGCTATGGTGTCACAGCTCACAGTAACCTTCAGCTCTTGGGCTTAAGCAATTCTCTTGCCTCAGCCTCCCAAGTAGCTGGGACTACAGGTGCCCGCCACAATGCCCGACTACTTTTTTGTTGCGGTTTGGCCAGGGCTGGGTTTGAACCTTCCACCTTTAGTATATGGGTAGGGTGACCAGATTCTAACATCTGTAAGGCAGGACAACATGGCGCTGGGGCGGAGCAGGGGCGCAGGGCAGGGGACAGCGCCGGGCAGGGCCTGACAACAAGGCAAACTTTGATAAGCAGTTCTTGATAATCACTTCTCAGCAATTATTTATTACAGTTTAACATTATAAAATTAACAAAAATAATATAAAATGCATATTCTGGCGAAATAGCCATATGGCGGCCAAAAACCGTATATTCCCTTCTTGTTCTCCAGCCCGTTCGTGCATTCTTTCCAAAAATCGCGACTTTTTTAAAATGCCGCGGGACATGGGACAAATTGTTGAAAAGTGGGACTGTCCCGCCAAAATCAGGACGTCTGGTCACCCTATATGTGGGACTGCGGCCTCACTGGGTCACAGGCACCGCCCCCCCTTTCCCCGCCCTCCCCAGACAGAGCCTCAAGCTGTCACCCTGGGTAGAGTGCTATAGCATCACAGCTCACAGCAACCTCCAATTCCTGGGCTCAAGCAATTCTCCTGCCTCCTCCTCCCAAGTAGCTGAGACTACAGGCACTAGCCACAACGCCCAGCTATTTTTTGGTTGCAGCTGTCATTGTTGGCAGGCCTAGGTTGGATTCGAACCCGCCAGCTCAGATGTATGTGGCTAGTGCCTTAGCTGTTTGAGCCATAGGCATCGAGCCCCGCTCTTTTCTTTTTTAATGGACCAAAGAAGAATGGCCTGCTGTATAGTAACAGCCAGAGTCTACAAATAGGCAAGTGTTTTTGACTATTGCTAAATGACACTAGCATTCTGGAAGGGACTCTAAATGTACATCTTCTTCCAAAACAAAGAGTAGTCCCAAATGACTCTGAGGAACATTTGTCAAAGGTCTTGCTGGCAAGTACAGAGAAAAAGGAAATTTAGGACAGACTGTTACCTTTGGGACCATAGATTTTGTGACTACTGATGCTCATGAGATCAATTTTCATGTCATTGACATCAAGTGGAATTTTTCCAACCGCCTGAGCAGCATCAGTATGGAAATAAACCTTTCTGGAACTGCAAATCTGCCCTGGGGAAAGAACAGAGGGACAGACCCACAGCACAATGCTGGGAAGTCATCTGGCAATTATCCTACAATGCACCACAAACTATCTCTACTTGCCTTAAATGACTTTTGGCAGTATTCTTATAAATCCCTTCCTATCCCAACCCCTAGTCCTCTTTTTCTCCCCCCTCTCCATCTTTCTTCCTCCCATTCCCTTCTTCTCTCTCTTCCTTTCACTGGAATAAAAAACACAAAAGGCAAAGTACCAATTCAAAACACCTCTGATATTCTAATGCGTGAAATTCTTGCACACAGCATTGACACAACCTTTCATTATGTCAGAGTAATTTGCAGATCCTTTTTGGCTTAAAAGAAGAAAAGATTTATATATCTTGGCTCGGCGACCATAGTTAAGTGGTTAGGGCGCTGGCCACATATGCTAGGGCTATAGGTTTGAACCCAGAGTGGGCCTGCTAAACAACAATGACAACCACAACCAAAAACATAGCCAGGTGTTATGGTAGCCACCTGTAGCCCCAGCTACTTGGAAGTCTGAGGCAAGAGAATGGCTTACACCCAAGAGTTTGAGGTTGCTATGAGCTGTGATGCCACAGTACTCCACCAAAGGTGACATAGTAAGACTCTGTCACAAAAAGAAAAAAAAAGAATAACTGGGCATGTGGCAGGTACCTGTAGTTCCAGCTACTTGAGAGGCTCAGGCAAGAGAATTGCTTAAGCCCAAAAGTTGGAGGTTGCATGAGCTGTGACATCACGCACTCTACCAAGGGTGACATAATAAGACTCTGTCTCAAAAAAAAAAAAAGGAAGGTGCCTATGGCTCAGTGAGTAGGGTGCCAGCACCATATATACCAAAGGTGGTGGGTTTGAATCCAGCCCCGGCCAAACTACAACAAAAAATAGCCAGACGTTGTGGTGGGTGCTTGTAGTCCCAGCTACTAGGGAGGCTGAGACAAGAGAATCATGTAAGCCCAGGAGTTGGAGGTTGCTATGAGTGTGACGCCATGACACTCTACCAAGGGCGATAAAGTAAGACTCTGTTGCAAGAAAAAAAAAAAGATTAATAAATGTTTTTACTAATGTGCATAAAGATTACAGAGTAAGCACTTTAAGTGAGGAACACAGATATTTTAATGGAATAAAGGTAAAGGGGGAAAAGGATGAAGACCTTTTTCTTGTGATTTTTTTGATATGTCATTGAAAACAAAAAGGGTATGAGGCCTGGATTCCTGAATGTCCCTTGAACAAGGTACTTTGGCTTTCTTTCCCTTGAATTCCTTTTTTAAAATTTTTTTGAGACAGATTCACAAGCTGTCACCCTGGGCAGAGTGCCGCGGCATCCCAGCTCACAGCAACCTCAAACACGTGGACTTTAAAGATTCTCTTTCCTCAGCCTCCCCAGTAGCTGGGACTACAGGCGCCTGCACCTGCCACAATGCCTATTTTTTTGTTATAGTTGTCATTGTTGTTGTTTGGATGCAAACCCGCCAGCTCCGGTGTATGTGGCTGGCACCCTAGCCGCTGAGCTATAAGCACCGAGCCCTCCCTTGAATTCCTTACTGTACTCCATAGTGTTACAGCTCCTGGTGTACTGCTGTTCCCTTAGATGGACACAGTGATGGGCAAGAATCAGAGTTAATCCATGTTACTCACCTATTTCTGCAATAGGTTGCTTCACTCCAATCTCATTGTTCACAGTCATGATTGAAACCAGGCCAGTGTCTGGCTGGATAGCAGCCTCCAGTTTCTAAGAAAATGCAATAGTAAGGCGACTATAGATTTTTCCTATAAGAATTTAGGTATACTTTGTCTTACAAAGGGGCCTTTCATTACCCCTTTATCAGAATGGGAAAAAGAAAAATAGTAACAACACAAAATGCTAATGAAGATGCATAGAATCAGAATCATTCATGCATTCCTGGTGGGAATGTAAAATAGTATAGCTACTTTGAAGGTCCTTTGTTTCTTACAAAACTAAACATGAAATTATTACACGACCCAGTAACATCACTCTCTTTTTTCTTTTTGAGACAGAGTCTCAAGCTGTCATACTGGGGAGAGTGCCGTGGTGTCATAGCTGACAGCAACCTCCAACTTGGGCTCAAGCAATCTTCTTGCCTCAGTTTTTCTATTTTCTTTTCTTTCTTTCTTTTTTTTTTTGGAGACAGAATCTCACTACGTCACCCTTGGCAGAGTGCTGTGGTGTCACAGCTCACAGCAACCTCAAAACTCTTGGGCTTAAGCAATTTTCTTGCCTCAACCTCCCAAGTAGCTGCAACTACAGGTACCTGTAACAACGCCTGACTAATTTTTCTGTTGCAGTTGTCATTGTTGTTTAGCAGGCCTGTGCTAGGCTCGAACCCATCAGCCTTAGTGTATGTGGCTAGCACCCTAGTCACTGAGCTATGGGTGCCGAGCCAGTGTTTCTATTTTCCATCTTTAGACGGAGTCTTGCTTTTGCTCAGGCTGGTCTCGTGAGCTCAAGCAATCCACTAGTCTCAGTCTCCCAACAGCTAGAGAGCTAGGATTAAAGGCATGAGCCACCTCATCTGGCTTTTCTTTCTTTTTTTTTTTTTTTAGAGACAGAGTCTCACTGTGTCACCCTTGCTAGAATGCCATTGTGTCATACCACACAGTAACCTCAAACTCTTCAGCTCAAGTGATGCTCTTGCCTCAGACTCCCAAATAAATGGGACTACAGGCACCTACCACAATGCTCAGCTATTTTCTAGAGAGGGGGGTCTTGATCTTGCTCAGGTTGGTCTTAAAGTCCAGAGCTCAGGCAATCCCACTGGCCTCTGCCTCTCAAAGGCTAGTATTATAGGTGTGAGCTACCTTGCCCTGCCTAAGTAACTTCACTCTTGAACATTTACCCCACAGGAATACAAATTTAATTTAAGCTCGGTGCCTGTGGCTTAAGCGGCTAAGGCACCAGCTTGGCGGGTTCAAATCCAGCCTGGGCCCGCCAAACAACAATAATGGCTGTAACCAAAAAATAGCCAGGCATTGTGGTGGGTACCTATAGTTCTAGCTACTTGGGAGACTGAGGCAAGAGATTCGCTTAAGCCTAAGAGTTTGAGGTTGCTGTGAGCTATGATATCAGAGCACTCCACCAAGGGCAACAATGAGACTGTCTCAAAGAAAAGTTTTAATTCACAGAAAACTATACAAAAATGTTTATAGTCTGGGTGCACTGCTTATGCCTATAATTCTAGTACTCTGGGAGACTGAGACAATATCACTTGAGCCCAGGAGTTGAGAAATTGCAGTGAGCTATAATGATACCAGTGCACTTTAGCCCCGGCAACAGAGTGAGACTCTGTCTTAAAAAAAAAAAAAAATTGGTAGTACCTGTAGCTCAAGCGGCCAAGGTGCCAGCCACATACACCAGAGCTGATGGGTTTGAATTGGCCTGGGCCTACCAAACAATGACAATTGTAACCAAAAAATAGCAGGGCATTGTGGCGGGCGCCTGTAGTCCCAGCTAGTCAGGAGGCTGAGGAAAGAGAATCGCTTAAGACCAGGAGTTTAGGCTCGGCGCCTATAGCTCAACCGGCTAAGGCGCCAGCCATGTACACCTAAGGTGGCGGGTTCGAATCCCCAGCCCAGAAACGCCAAACAACAATGATGGCTGCAACCAAAAAATGGCTGGGCGTTGTGGTGGGCGCCTGTGGTCCCAGCTACTTGGGAGGCGGAGGCAAGAGACTCTCTTGAGCCCAGGAGTTGGAGGTTGCTGTGAGTTGTAATGCCATGGCACTCTACCCAGGGGGAAAGCTTGAGGCTCTGTCTCAAAAAAAAAAAAAAAGACCAGGAGTTTAAGGTTGCTGTAAGCTGTGATGCTACGGCACTCTACCCAGAGCGATAGCTTGAGGCTGTCTCAAAAAAAAAAAAAAAAAAAAAAAATTATAGTAACTTTACTCATAATTGCCAAAACCTAGAAATTACCAAGAGTCCTTCAACAGGTAAATGGTTAAACAAACTGTGGTACACACATAACTGAGACTACTACTCAACCAATAGAAAGTAAAAAAACTGGCTCAGCGCCTGTGGCTCAAGCAGCTAAGGCGCCAACCACATACACCTAAGGTGGTGGGTTCGAATCCAGCCTGGGACCGCCAAACAACAATGACGGCTACAACCAAAAAATAGCCGGGTGTTGTGGTGGGTGCCTGTGGTCCCAGCTACTTGGGAGGCTGAGGCAGGAGACTCACTATTGCCCAGGAGTTGGAGGTTGCTGTGAGCTGTGATGCCACAGCACTCTACCCAGGGGGACAGCTTGAGGCTCTGTCTCAAAAAAAAAAAAAAAAAAAGAAAGTAAAAAACTACAGGTACATGCATTAATGAAAGAACCTCCAAAAACTTAGGCTGAGTGAAAAAAGCCAATCCCAAAAGGTATAGAGTATGAATTCATTTACGTAATATTATAAAATGACAAAAATTACAGCAATGGAGACAGGCCTACCAAGGTGGCTCACACCTGTAATCCTACCACTTGGAAAAGTAGAGGCAGGATTTTGAGCTGAGCCTGAGCAAGAATGATAACCTATCTCCACAAAAAATAAAAATGAAAAAACTGGGCATGGTGATGCACACTATGATGCCAGCTAATGTTCTATTTTTCTACTTTTAGTAGAAACAAGGTCTCATTGTTCTTCATACTGGTTTTAAACACCAGAGTTCCAGAAATCCTCCAGCTTTAGCATCCCAAAATGCTAGAAATACAGGTGTGAGACCACATGCAGTGACTCATGCCTGTAATCCTAGCACTCTAGGAGGTCAAGGCTGGTGAATTATCTAAGCTCAGGAGTTTGAGACCAACCTGAGCAAGAGGGAGACCATATCCCTAAAAATAGCTGGGCAGCGTGGTAGGCACCTGTAATCACAGCTACTTGGGAGGCTGAGGCAAGAAGATCACTTGAGCCCAAGAGTTTGAGGTTGCTGTGAACTATGATGTCACAGTACTCTATCAAGTATGACAAAGCTTTTTCTTTCTCTCAAGAAAAAAAAAAAGAAAGAAACAAAGAATTACAGGTATGAGCCCACTGAGACTGGCAATGATTAAAAAAACAACAACAAAAAAAATAGGACCTAATAAATGAGTTTAGCAAAGTAACAGAATACAAACTCAATATACAAAAATCAGTTTTATTGGCTCAGCCCCTGTGCCTCAAGTGGCTAAGTCCTAGCTGTAGTCCCAGCTACTTGGGAGGCTGAAGCAAGAGAATGGGCTAAGCTCTAAAGTTTGAGGTTGCTGAGAACTGTGACATCACAGTACTCTACTGAAGATGACAAAGTGATACCCTGCCTCTAAAAAAAAGAAAGAAAGTTTTCATAATTAAGAACACTCAATTTTACTGAAAAATAATTTCTTTTTTCTTTTTTTTTTTAAACACAGAGTCTCACTATGTCACCCTTGGTAGAGTGCCATGGCATCACAGCTTACAGCAACCTGAAACTCTTGGGCTTAGGTGATTCTTTTGCCTCAGCCTCCCAAGTAGCTGGGACTACAGGTGCCAGCCACAACGCCCTGCTATTTTTTTTTTTACACTTTTTTTTTTTTTTTTTTGGCAGGGGCTGAGTTTGAACCTGCCACCTCCAGCATATGGGGCCAATGCCCTACTCCTTTGAGCCACAGGCGCCACCCCGCCCAGCTATTTTTTGCTGTCGTAGGCTCAGGCTGGGTTGGTACCCACAAGCCCCAGTATATGTGGCCAGCACACTGAGCCATTTTTTTTTTTTTTTTTTTTTTTTAGACAGAGTCTCACTTTGTCGCCCTTGGTAAAGTGTCATGGTGTCACAGCTCATAGCAACCTCCAGCTCTTGGGCTTAGGCAATTCTCTTGCCTTAGCCTCTCAAGTAGCTGGGACTACAGGTACCAGCCACAACGTCCAGCTATTTTTTTTGTTGCAGTTTGGCCAGGGTTAGGTTTGAACCTGCCACCCTTGGTATATGGGGCCAGTGCCTTACTCACTGAACCACAGGTGCTGCCCAATTTTCTTTTTTTTTTTTTTGAGACAAGAGTCTCAAGCTGTCACCTTGGGTAGAGTGCTGAGGCATTACAGCTCATGGCAACCTCCAACTCTTGTGCTCAAAGGATCCTCTTCCCTCAGGTTTTTTCTATTTTTATCAGAGATAAGTTCTCACTCTGGCTCAGGCTAGTCTCAAACCTGTGAGCTCAACAATCCACCCACCTCAGCCTCCCAGCATGAGCCACCGCAAAAGACTTTTAACTGACTCTAGAGATAACATCACCTTTTGGAAACCTACAGGTAGTTTTTTTTTTTTTCTTAAGACAGAGCCTCAAGCCATTCCCCTGGGTAGAGTGCTGTGGCATCACAGCTCATAGCAACCTCCAACTCCTGGGCTCAAGCAAGACTCCTGGCTCTGCCTCCCAAGTAGTGGGGACCATAGGTGCCCACCACAACACCTGGCTATTTTTTGGTTGTAGCCGTCACTGTTGTTTTGGTGGGCCCAGGCTGGATTCCAATCCGCCAGCTCAGGTGTATATGACTGGCGCCTTAGCTGCTTGAGCCACAGGCACCAAACCTAAAGGTAGTTTTTGAGATGTCTTCCAGCTCTTACATTCCAATGGACTGACCCACGCAGAACGAAGAATTAACTCAACTGATCTTGGATCTCCTAACCAAGGAACTGCATTCCAGGAGATTGGCTAACTCACCTGACCTATACTGTGGCCCATACCAAAGGACTTACAGTTCTGCCTGGAAACTAGTGATATAGAAAACCCTGATTGCCTAATCCTCTACCTACTAAACTGTCTTTAAAAACCCTGTCTTTAGGATGGTGCTGATAGCTCAGTGGGTAGGGCGCCGGCCACATACACCAAGGCAGGCAGGTTCTAAACAACAATGACAACTGCCACACACAAAAAAGCCAGGCATGTGGCAGGCGCCTATAGTCCCAGTTACTTGGGAGGCTGAGGCAAAAGAATTGCTTAAGCCCAAGAGTTAGAGGTTACTTTGAGCTGTGATGCCAAGGCACTCTACCAAGCATGACAAAAAAATAAAAAACAAAAAAACCTATCTTTGCCGTTTTCTCAGGGAAGCACATTTGAGAAATTCCTCTCATTTCCCCACTTAGCCCTGTATAGAATAAACTCTTTCTCTGCTATCTCTGGGTTTTGGCTTCCTTTTGGCCAGCAGGCAGATGAATGTGGCTGGGCAGCAACATTATCTCAAAAAAAAAAAAAAAGAAAAAGGGCAGTGCCTGTGGCTCAAAAGGGTAGGGTGCTGGTCCTATATGCCAGAGGTGGCGGGTTCAAACCCAGCCCCGGCCAAAAACTGCAAACAAAAAAAACAAAAGAAAAGAAAGTACACCTCCCATTTAAGTAAGAAGTGTCAGTACAGGGAAGGAGAAGGTCAGAACATTGCCATGGTGAGGTGAGTGTGCCCTTGGAATCCTGCGCAATTGTCCAGCTGTTTGATACAAACCAGGAAGCACCAATGAAGTTCAGAAGCAAGTTCTCCAGAGAAAAGGAGGACAATCCCCAGCCCGGGCCCGCCAAACAACAATGATGGCTGCAACCAAAAAATGGCCGGGCATTGTGGCGGGCACCTGTGGTCCCAGCTACTTGGGAGGCTGAAGCAGGAGACTTGCTTGAGCCCAGGAGTTGGAGGTTGCTGTGAGCTGTGATGCCATGGCACTCTACCCAGGGGGATAGCTTGAGGTTCCGTCTCAAAAAAAAAAAAAAAAAGAAAAGGAGGACAGTATACATTCAGGGCCTATTTCTCTAAATACCATCCTGAACATTAGATCTCCTCCTTCATGCTCCAGCTAAGGCTGAAGTGATAGCCTCAGGCTCCTCCCTTTTTGTTTCTTCTGCCAAGAGCCCATCCTACCTTGAGGTCGATTATCCCACTCTTCTGCACTGGGAGGTAGGTGACCTGAAAGCCCTCAGCTTCTAGTGAACGGCAGGAGTCCAAGACACATTTGTGTTCGGTTTGGGTAGTGATCACATGTTTTTTCCGTGACCTATAGAACCTGGCCACCCCCTAGTGTGGTGGTGGAAAGAAAGAGAACACACTCAGAAACAGTAATAACTTCAATTGCACTTACAAGAGGAAAATGGGCAAGAACAGTATGTATGTCCAACATCAATTCTCCGATACCAACTGAGTATCCTACAATTCAATTCAATTTGACACTAACTACGAGAGTCAGTGAAAACCCCATGGGTTATGGACTTGGTCATACAAGACTACCCCTATTTCAGATGCCAGATGAAAATCTTGAGTGTATCAAAACAGCCACATGTTTGCTCAGCCAGCTATAATTTCAGGGCTTCCTATAGCTATCTCAAGTTCAATAATTTGCTAGAATGACTCATATTTTTGTTCAAACCCAGAAAATGTACAATATCAAGGGTGAATCCTAATGTAAGCTCTGGACTTCTGGTGATAATGATGGGTCATTATCAGTTCATCAATTGTTAGTTCATCTCTTTCTGGTGGGAGATATGGCTAAGGGGGAGGAGGCTGCACATGCTTAGGGGCAGATGATATATAACAGATCTCTGTACTTTCCTTTTAATTTTGCTGTGAACCTAAAATTGCTATAAAAAAACAAAGTCTGGGCTAAGCGTAGTGGCTCATGCCTGTAATCCCAGTACTTGGGAGGCCAAGATGGGTGGAATGCCTGAGCTTGTAGGTTTGAGACCAGCCTGAGCAAGAGCGAGACCCCCATCTCTAAAAATAGACAGGTGTTGGCTTGGTGCCAACCACATACACCAGAGCTGGTGGGTTCCAATCTAGCCTGGGCCTGCCAAACAAAAATACGACTACAACCAAAAAATAGCCAGGTGTTGTGCTGGGTGCCTATAGTCCCAACTACTTGGGAGGCTGAGGCAAGAGACTCACTTAAGCCAAAGAGTGTGAGATTGCTGTGAGCTATGACACCACAGTACTCTACCCAGGGTGACAGTTTGAGACATTGTCTCAAAAAAAAAAAAAAAAAGAAAAGAAAAGAAATAAAATAAAATAAAATACAGATATGTTAAAAATTCCTAGAATTTCAACTATTACAGGAAAATAATGAAGAACTATTTATCTCATTCAAGAAAAAAAACAAATTCAATGTATGTATAATTTTTTTTTCCCTAGGACAATACTTAACAAAATTAGTTTAGGGTTAACAAAATAAACTTTGTGGAATAAGACAAGGGGTCCCAGAGGAAGAAAAGGAACATTTATACTGTAATTTATTTATTTATTTATTTATTTTGTGGAGACAGTCTCAGTCACTCTGGGGTTGAGTGCTATAGCATCATAGCTCACAGCAACCTCAAACTCTTGGGCTCAAGTAATTTTCTTGCCTCAGCCTCCCAATTCTCTTGCCTCAGCCTGCTACAACGCCCAGCTATTTTTAGAAATGGGGTCTTGCTCTTGCTTAGGCTGGTCTTGAACTCCTGAGGTCAAGTAATCTGCCTGCCTTGGCCTCCCAGAGTGCTGAGACTCAGGTATGAACCACCCTGTCTAGCCCATTATGCTGCATTTTAAACCTTTCTATGTTGTTACAAAATCTTACCACATGTGACAGAATTATTTTTCAAAAATTTAAATAATTTTTTTTTTTCTGAGACAGAGCCTCAAGCTATCACCCTGGATAGAGTGCTGTGGCATCACAGCTCATAGCAACCTCTAACTCCTGGGCTTAAGTGATTCTCTTGCCTTAGTCTCCCGAGTAGCTGGGACTACAGGTGCCTACCACAATGCCCAGCTATTTTTTTGGTTGTAGTTGTCATTGTTTGGCAGGCCCAGGCCAAATTCAAACCTGCCAGCTCTGGTGTATGTGGTTGGTGCCTTAGCTGCTTGAGCTACAGGTGCCACCAAAAAATTTAAATAATTGAAAGAAATTAAATAGGTGGTGCCTATAGCTCAAGAGGCTAAGGCGCCAGCCACATACACCAGAGCTGGTGGGTTCAAATCCAGTCTGGACCTGCCAAACAATGACAACTACAATCAAAAAAATAGCTGGGCATTGTTTAGGGCACCTGTAGTCCCAGCTACTCAGGAGGCCGAGGCAAGAGTATCACTTAAGCCTAGGAGTTGGAGGTTGCTGTGAGCTGTGCCACCATAGCACTCTAACCAGGGTGATAACTTGAGGCTCTGACTCAAAAAAAAAAAAAAAAAGAAAAGAAAAAAAAGAAAAAGAAAGAATGAAAGAAAATAGGTGGGCGGCATCTGTGGCTTAGTGGGTAGGGGGCCAGCCCCATATACAGAGTGTGGTGGGTTCAAACCTGGCCCCAGCCAAATTGCAACAAAAAAATAGCTGGGCATTGTGGCAGGCACCTGTAGTCCCAGCTACTCGGGAGGCTGAGGCAGGAGAATCGCCTAAGCCTAGGAGTAGTTGGAAGTTGCTGTGAGCAGTGTGACAGCATGGCACTCTACCAAGGGCAATAAAGTGAGACTCTGTCTCTACAAAAAAAAAAAAAAGAAAGAAAGAAAATAGGCAACTCTCCTAGAACTTACATTAGAGTACTACCTTTAAAGCAAAATAATAACTATATAGGCCAATTTATATATATTACTATAACTTAGAAAAATTATTATTTCTATTCATTATGAAATGCTTTTGCTCTAGACAGACAATGGACATACTGTGTGTATATTAAAAAAGCTGATAAGGGCAGATCCTGTGGCTCAGTGGGTAGGGCATAGGCCCTATATACTGAAAGTGGTGGGTTCAAACCTAGCCTTGGCCAAACTGCAACAAAAAAATAGCCGCCCAATGCCTAGAGGCATTGCAGGGGGGGGGGGCACCTGTAGTCCCAGCTACTTGGGAGGCTGAGGCAAGAGAATCACGTAAGCCCAAGAGCTGGAGGTTGCTGTGAGCTGTGTGACACCATGGCACTCTACCGAGGGCAATAAAGTAAGACTCTGTTTTTACAAAAAAAAAAAAAAAAAAAAAAAAAGCTGGTCAGCAAGGCCCAGTGACTCACATGTATAAACCCAGCACTCTGGGAGCCGGAGGTGAGCGGATTGCCAAAACTCTTGAGTTTGAGACCAGCCTGAGCTACAGTGAAACATCATCTCTAAAAAATAGCCAGGTGTTGTGGCGGGTGCCTATAGTCCCAGCTACTAGGGAGGCTGAGACAAGAGAGCAGCCTGAGCCCAAGACTTAGTGGTTGCTATGAGGTTTTTTTTTGAGACAGAGCCTCAAGTTGTTGCCCTGGGTAGAGTACCGTAGCATCACAGCTCACAGCAACCTCAGACTCCTGGGCTCAACCAATTCTCCTGCCTCGGCCTCCCAAGTAGCTGGGACTACAAACGCCTGGCTATTTTTTGGTTGCACCTATCATTGTTTTTTGGCGGCCCAGGCTGGATTTGAACCCACCAGATCAGGTGTATGTGGCTGGCGCCTTAGCCGGTTGAGCCACAGGCACCAAGCCAGTTGCTGTGAACTTTGATGCCAGGGAGCACACTCTACTGGGGGCAACAAAGTGACAGTCTGTCTCAAAAAAAAAACGCAGCTCGACAACAAATTTTTGGAAGACCAATAGGCACACACAAAACATATAAAATTAGATTTCACAGACTGATAAAACATAACTAAAATGCAGCCTTATGTTGCTCTATTTTTATAAAAAGGATGTTTTAGACTGGCGTGGTGGCTCACGCCTATAATCCCAGCACTCTGGGAAGGTGAGGGGGATGGACTGCTTGAGCTCACCAGTTCGAGAACAGCCTAAGGAAAAGTGAGACCACCATCTCTACTGAAAATAAAGAAACCGAGGCAAGAGGATTGCTTGAGCCCAAGAGTTAGAGGTTTCTGTGAACTATGACACCATGGCACTCTACCCAGGGCAACAGCTTGAGACTCTGTGTCCTCCCCCACCCCCCAAAAAAGGCAGCACCTATGGCTCAGTGAGTAGGGCACTGGCCCCACATACCAAGGGTGGTGGTTTTGAACCCGGCCCCAGCCAGATTGCAACAAAAAATTGCCGGGTGTAGTGGCAGGCACCTGTAGTCCCAGAGAACCGGGAGAGTGAGGCAAGAGAATCACCTAAGCCCAGGAGTTGGAGGTTGCTGTGAGCTGTGACACCACTAATAAGGGTGATAAAGTGAGACTGTTGTCTCTTAAAAAAAAAAAAAAGATAGAAAAAGTAGCCAGGCGTGGATTTATATGCCTGTAGTCCTGGATATTCAGGAGGGTGAGACAAGATGATTGCTTAAGACTACGAATTTGAGGTTGCTGTGGGCTATGATGACACTCTACCCAGGGTGACAGAGTGAGACTTGGTCTTTAAAAAAAAAAATATTACTGTTCTTTATAAAAGATGCAATTTATTTATTTCTTTCTTTATTTATTTATTTTTTTTTTTTTTTTGAGACAGAGCCTCAAGCTGTCCCCCTGGGTAGAGTGCCGTGGCATTACAGCTCACAGCAACCTCCAACTCCTGGGCTCAAGCGAGTCTCTTGCCTCCGCCTCCCAAGTAGCTG
>CAUYTI010131832.1:0-18575 GCA_963575145.1 Galago senegalensis | reverse complement strand
GCTCACAGCAACCTCCAACTCCTGGGCTCAAGCGAGTCTCTTGCCTCTGCCTCCCAAGTAGCTGGGACCACAGGCACCCGCCACAACGCCCGGCTATTTTTTGGTTGCAGCCGTCATTGTTGTTTGGCGGGTCCGGGCTGGAGATTCGAACCCGCCACCTTAGGTGTACGTGGCTGGCGCCTTAGCCGGTTGAGCTATAGGCGCCGAGCCCAGAGATGTATCTTTCTCCAAGGAAAGCAAAGTAGGATGCAAACCACCAACTTCTCCTCCTAAGTCTTTTCTGGGTAGAATTTGGGCAAGACCTGAAAAGGGTGACCTTGACCAGAAAAACAAAGTAATAAAGTAACATTCAATGTGTGGCATGTGGGGCCAGGCTCTGTGGTTCACAGCTATAATCTCAGAACTTTGGGAAACTGAATAGTGAGGATCACTTGAGGACAAGAGTTTACGACCAGCCTGGGCAATATAACAAGACCGCCATCTTGACAACAAATTTTAAAAATTAGCCAGGTATGGTGGTTTGAGCCTGGAGTGGAACTCCAGCCACTTGGGAGGCTGAGGCAGGATTGCTTGAGCCTAGGAGTTTGAGGCTGCAGTAAGCTATGATTGTACCACTGCACTCCAGTCTGAGAGATAAAGTATGATCCTAGCTCTAAAAAAATAAAATAAGGGCTGGGTGCGATGGCTCACACCTGTAATCCTAGCACTCTGAGAGGCAAACACAAACGGACTGCTTGAGCTCAGGAGTTTGAGACCAGCCTGAGCAAGAGCAAGACTCTGTCTCCTAAAAAAAAAAAAAAAAAAAACTGGGCATTGTGGTAGGCTCCTGTAGTTAGTTTCAGCTACTTAAGAGGCTGAGACAAGAGGATCCCTTGAGGACAAGAGTTTGAGGTTGCTGTGAGCTATGATGCCACAGCATTCTACTAAGAGTGACAAAGTGAGACTCTGTCTCAAAATAAATAAATAATAAAATAATTTTTCTTAAAGTGTGGCATGTATAAATGTCAGGAAGAAGGCACATCATTTTCTAGTTTTCTCCAAACTTTTGTCTGTCAGAAGAACACTGGCAAGTATATACACAAGCCACAGAGTCTCTGGTATGGCCTCCTCCCCTCTCTCTATCATTAGTCCTTACTTCAAGATTTGAACAAGACTTGGTGTTCAAATCACTAGGCAAGAGATGGCAGTGTTGACCCCCAAATTCCCCACCACGCCCCTCAAGAAAGCAAGCCAGGAATAGTAGACTCTGAGCTCTACTTTGGATTCCAGTGGGTGCAAATGCCTGATGTCTCCCTAAAGGGTGCAAAATGGATAAGGGCCAACTTTGCCTTGCAAGCTCAGCAAACTCCTCCCCTCGCTTGAGTAAACAAAGCCAGCAGACTAAGGGAGCCCATGTAGGCAGAGCCCCATCCCAGTAGGTTCCCCCAGTTTATAGCTACAACTTTTCATTGGACTCTAAACATTCCTTCTACTTAGACCCCAAGGAAGTTGTCAGGCCGTCACCTCTTCAGAGAAAATGCTACCAACTGGAGTCCTACTGAACCAGGAACACCACCCTCCCTTCCCACATGCTGGAAGGACAGGTTCCAGACACCCTGCCTGGAAGCCCTCATTCAGGCTAAGGAAGGCCTCCTACTTCCTCAGCATTACTCTACTAAGTTTCAGGGTCCTGTCTCAAGATCCTCCAGATCTAAGTCACCTTAGAAAGCTCTCCCTGGGGCTTCCCATCCTGTTTCTGGGGGAAACCACCCTAGATTCTGCAGCCTTTTTACCTCTCTGGGCCATTTGACACAGGCCCTGGCACTGGCATCCACAGAAAAGGGAAAACCAAGGTCACCAGGCAAGACAATACAATGTGTTGGGGGTGAGCAGTGGGAAAGGGTGTCTCCAGGCCAGGGGCAGGTCGGGTGCAAAGTCCCCAGCAGGCCAGGGGCAAAGGCCACTGAGCCAGGCCCTGGCTACGCCCTGGCGAGGAAGGGGTGCGTACTCTGTCCACCAGAGGGCGCTCTTGGCCAGTCCGCTTCCTGCCACTGGGATGACTACAGGTAACCTCCCACTATCACGAAATTTTCGAGGCAGGGAAGACCAGGGAGCCTCCGGCCATGGGCAAGGTGGGAAGTTTCAATCCTGAGAGAACCTGGCTGAGCTGGAGGGACAGAGCAAGCTACAAGCAGGAGCGCGAGATGGCCTAGGTACCAAGCCCCAGAGCCATGCCTGAAAAACACTATCATTTGAAGGTGCAACTCAAGCGTGACACGCTGCTGGCAGGGTGCTAGAGACCGAGAGGGACGCACGCCCTCAGTTCCAGTGCCCTCTTCGCAAAGCAGCGCCCCCTTGGGAGCCCCCATCTCCACCCCGCAGCTGCTCCCGGTCCTGGCAACAGCGCGGAGCAGTAGTAGCTTTGGGTCAGAAGTCCACCCTGGGACAGTTGGCCCCTGCAACCAACCGAGACCCAGCATGATTCTTAGGGTGGCAGCCACTGGCCTGAGGGGATTAATATGCAGGCGTCCTTAGTGCGGGCCAGGCCCACTGCAGCTCTGCTCAGGAGGAGGGGAACAGAGGGGCTGGTTTGCCTGCATTCCACAGCAAATGCTGCAACGGTGCCCCCACAATCCCAAGCCAACCCAGGTCTTCTGGCGCCCCTGGACCACGGCTGTGGGCAGCCAGGCTGACCCATGCTGACCCACTGGCACATGACACTCAATACCAGGTTAAATACAATCAATGAAACCCTTCCATCACCGCCCCCAACTAGAAACAAGTCAGGGCTCTTTCAGGAGCTTGGCTTCTTCCTCCTACCCACCTCCCTCCCCCATCTTAGTATATGATAAAAGACTGACAAGACCCAAGGCCTGGAGCTGGACAGCAACCAAGAGAGAAGAGATAAAGGTCCATCTCTTTGTGGGGAGGGAGGACCTAGAAGTATTTTACTCTCTCCTCCCAGGTTCTGAGGGCGTGAGACTGTCACAGCTTATACAGGGGGATTCTGAGTCACACAGGCTCTGCTCAGTGGCTAAATGGCTTGCATAGGTTCCTCTGGTTTTTTTTTTTCTTTCAAGATTTTAAATTTTATTAGGTATTCACTATAATATTCACTTTCCTTCACTGCTCTTGTACTGTGGCTCTTGTACGTCTGCCCCACAGCAATTCCACCATTTTACTTACAGCATTAGGATTAAATGAGAAAAATAGATAAAAAGCGCTTACTTAGCACAGTGCCTGGAATAGAGCATGCAGTAAATGGGAGTTGCTGAGCAGATACAAGCTCCCTCCCAGAGAGGTGTCTAGCCCTAGGAAGAGTAAGGGAAATCACCTCCCCACCAGCCCATCACCCCTTAGGGCAAAGGCTGCCACAGTCTAGTCCGGGATAAGCAGGGAGGGTCATCATTCTAGTGAAAACATCCTTGTCCTCCTTGTCATGGGAAGAAGCCTCCTCACCAGGTCTTCACTTCCAGTCACAGAAAAGGTACAGGGAAGTGTGGGGTGCTGAGTGCTTACAGGCTGCCCTGTCACACCAGTCTCCCTGGGCCCTCTGCCACCTGCCCACCTTTGCCACTCTGGACTCCTCCATTTGGCAGCCCCCACCCTGACATGCCTTATATTCTTGAGGCCTGGTTTGGGAAAGACGTACAGTAAGAATGAAACCTTTTCAAGCCAGCTTATACACCTTCCTACCGAAGTCCAGTTTAATTCAACTTTCATCACCCTAGGACCCTAGAGAAGGAAAGGCACAGCCTCCTTTGGAACTGACAAGAAAGAGGAAGCAGCAGCAAACCCTCCCTGAAAGCTACAACACAAGCAGCAAGGGGCTGCCGTGGCACAAGGGCCTTCCCAGCAGTCCAGCACCAGCTGTCCATCTCTGCCACTTAATACGAAACCCAAACTCCCAGAGAGACAGCGCCAGCCCTGCAAGTCCCTACCCAGAAGGGGTCTGGGAAAGCCTTATGGACTGTCTTGTTGGGCCCTGAACTCTGGGCAAGGGAAATTTCAGCCCGTCGCTTATCACCTGGGCAGCCTTGGTAGCCTGAAGTGTCAGAGAATCTGCCAGGCCTCCTGCCCAAACCCAGGGATATGTGTAGTGAACAGAGCCTGGCTCTTCCTAAGGAAGGGGCTACATAAACAGCAGGACAAACTCAGGTATGGTCTCATCTCGGCCCCTTTAGTGAGACTCTTCCAGATTAGGAAGGAGAACAGAGCTGGACAGCAGGTCTCCCCCTTTCCCTGGCCCCAAGTCCCTCTTCCCTCCCCCAGCCCAAAGCACATGAGCAGTTAGAGCAGAGGTAATCTAATCCGCAGCAGGGTGCTTTTACTCTGTGAGTTAACTCCCCAGGAATGGGGAGCTGGGTATATTTATCCTGATAAATGTCCTCAGAGAAAAGGCAGATCTGTGGCCAGTAAGGACCAATCCACAATTCAGACCGATTCACTATGCTCCCATACAGCCCAGGGACCTAGGGCGTGGATACAGACTAGGAACTCAGTCTCCTAGAGGGGCCTTCCCTGCCAATTTGGGCTCCTGTCAACTGCCTCCTCTCCAACAATTAAGCTCCAGAAAGCAGGGGCCTTGTCTTACTCTATGCCATATCCCTAGGAGCTGGAATGAATGGTTGCATGACAGAGGGACTGTGAAGAGGAGGAGGATGGGGAAGGAGTGGAGAAAACAGCCAGCACCGAGGAACAGGAGCCAAGATGCCCTGATCCAAGCCCAATCTGCTGGGTGCCCATCAGCGGATCCTAAAACCTCTGTGGATGTCTTCTCTGCCAAAAGAATGGCCAGAATCTGATTTGTCCCCATTCCTGGTTGCAAGCTCTGAGGAGGTGGTAATATGATTATGTGTCAGACTTATATAGCACCTTTGAGTTCTTTGGAGTTAGTCTAAAATCAAAATCCAAGATACTGCTATTATCTGAATCCCAGGCAGGAACTGCTCTGCTCCAGGAGATGGATGAGAAATGATCAATACCATAGTGTCATTTAAATATTTAATAGTCATGCCTGGAGGTTATGAAGACTTAGCCACCAATTCTCCTTCGCTGACTCATGCCTCACTCAACAGGAACTGCCACTTTACTCTCACAGCCCTGAAGGAAGTGTGGGCTGGGGGGTGACACACAGGAAGCCAGAGGGAAAGGCCCAGTTCTCCAGTCTGCCTCTAGGGGAAGAGGGGGTGGTCATTTGGATAAGGTGATTCTCCCTGGGCTTGCATGCCCGTCATAGGAAGGTGGTTTCCTGCCTGCTACGAGCCCTTCCCTGCAGAAGCTGACAGAATATGAGTGTGCAGGCAGGCTCACATTTTTACTGGGTGCTTGGCTTGCGCCCAAGGTCACAGGGCCCTGGTAACCAGAGAGCCAAGAGAATAAAGGAGGAAAGGCAACCGCAGAGGTCACCCTGAACTCCAGGCAGAAACTCAACTGTGCCATCCCCCTCTGCATCAGCACCCACACAAGACCCACCATCATGCCCCTGGCTGCCACAACGCCACTTCCCCATCTGATTGGGCTCTGGGAGGTTAAGCAGCAGGTGAGAGGAGGGAGGGTGCCCAGGTTTACTCTGGTCCTGGCTACAGATGCAGGAGCACAGTCCATACTGGCTAAGAGTAGAGTCTCTTTCATAGTGTAACTAGTTCATCTCTTCCCCTCTAGGAGTGGGGCTGGAAGGGAGCGTTTCCTTCTCCCAGAGGCCCTAGAACACTATGGACGCATTAGTCAGATTTCATCCACCTCTTCTGGTCATCCACAGACTCTGGACCTTTTAAGGCCAACTCTAGGCCCAACCCACAGTTCCTTCAAAGGGTAAAACCCAGATTCATATACAAAAAGACAGTTAGCCTTGAACCCAAGAGATTCATGTGCCAGAAAAGCTCTCAGCTATTCCAAATCTACCCCAATCCATTCCTGCAATCCAGGCCCTTTGAGGCAAATTGTTCTATTGCAGAGCAGGGCGGCTCCCTGGCCCTCTCACCCTTGCTAATCACCAACAGTGGTTAGGAGGGGCTCAGAGTGAGTCATCCGCCCCATACAGACCCAAAGGGAAAGTTCAAAAGTTTGTGTGTTCCTAGATGAGCTGCAGCCTTTCGCGATGTTTGTGGGTTTCATGGCACCAGTTACCTACTCTCTGCTAGTCGAGTTCCGCCTAATGTACACAGTCCAAGATGACCATGAAACAGGCCAGGGCATCCCCTATTTTCAGTCAGCAGGGTCATTTCCCTAAAGCAACTCTTGCTTGCTCTCCTGATTCTCCAGTTCTCCTTCCTCATAGTCCCGTTAATAGCTTCCACATCAACTGGTCAACAAGTCTCACCACTTCCTCCTTCACCAGTCTTTCCCGTCACCACTTGCCTCCCTTTCTGTTCATTAAATGTTACCAACCACTTGGACTGGTATCTGATCCACATGCAATCCCTTCTTGGACACATTTGCAACCCACTGCTCTGGGTTCTCCTAACCTAACCCTTCCCATGGACACCATAGGTGTGAACTTTACTGTGTGCACTCCAACTTCACTTCACTTCTCCCACCAGAGTGTGGGTGCTCTATGGGCAGGAACCTCCTTCCTCTCTCGGGTCTCTGCAGCAGGGATACTTGCAGACCTATAAGAGCACCTGGAGGAGTGTGCACTGAGCAGGGAGCAGTCACAATACTTACTCACTGATGCCCTCTCCCCTTTCTACCCATGAGACAAAGTCAGAACTCCTGGAGTTGGAATTCTGGTCTTGAGCCTCTTATAATATGGCCCCAAACCAGCCTTCATCACCTCCTCAGGCCCACTCACTGCAAACCTACCTCTCCAGCCATGCTAGGCCCCCTCCCCTTCTCCTTTTCCATTTTATTCACAATACTGAATGTGCCTCTCACATGGTGATATCCATATTTCCAGGGTACAGAAGGCCACCTGAGGATAAACCCAGAATACCTTCTGAGGATCCAGTTTGCTCAGGAGAAAGAAATTTAAAACACTATCTTAAAACAAGCAGGGCTAGGGTGGCACCTGTGGCTCAAGGAGTAGGGTGCCGGCCCCATATGCTGGAAGTGGCGGGTTCAAACCCAACCCTGGACAAAAACTGCAAAAAAACAAAACAAAACAAAACAAAACAAGGCTATACTATGAAGGCAAATGCAAAATGCAGGCAAAACTGTAAGATAAAAAACAGGCTTCAAAGAGATGTTTTATACTTACCCTTTGGGACTTTGGTGGACAATTTAAGCAGCACCACAAAGCCCCCACTGTACACATAAAGCCACCCTGGCCATACCACTAGATCCGGCCAGTAGGATGGTCACATAGCTCTTTGTATACCATTGTGGCATCCCACCTGCAGGCTCCCAACAGTGTGGCAAATGGGTTCAGATCATTGCTTACCAGCCTGGGTCACTAGTAACTAGGTCATTCTGGGTTTTAGTTGATTCAGACACTTCAGCACATACCTGGTACATAATAGATAAAAAAGGATGTGAAAGCCATCATGCTGGTTGGGGATAAAACAAACGTGAGTGTCTCACCCTGACACAGAGGAGACACTCAGTAAATAAATCTGCATCTCTGATTTTCATCTCCTTAAGGCCAAGAAGGGGAGGAGTGGGAGCTAAGGACGGCAGCCAGGCATCCTGGGAGCTGTGACAGGTCGTCACTAACTCAGGCTTCTTGCTGAGCAAACCACTGACCTCACCCTCTGTGTCTCCAGTTCATTCCAAGTCCTCCTTAGAGAATATGAGCGGAGCCCAGCCACCTCCAACTCACTGACTAGCAAGGACAGAGGCAAGAAGGAAAAGCTGCAGGACTCTGGCAACTCCCCGCTCATCTTTACTGCCTGCCGGGAAGTCATAGCTGTCTGAGAGCCCTGTGGCTTGAACCCAGAATCACAACAATAGCAGGAACTGCCCAAGCTCCACAGAAGCTCCAAGCCCAGCAGAGTGCCAAGGTTGCATGGCCAGAAAGCTCAGGAGGACTTGAGGAGGAAAGGAGCAAACAATCCTCTGAAGCACATACTATGAGCCTAGTCCTTCCAACTCCATCCCACAGATTAGGATGCTGACACCCAGAGCCATCCAATCAGCTGCTCTGTGGACAACCATAATTCCCCACTGCCGGCCTGCAATGCTCAGTGGTGCTCTTCCTAGGACACACTACAGGGAGAGGAGAGAGCGCTTTCAGCAGCTGTCCCTCATTCTGTTGGTCACCACTCCCCACTTCCACAGCACAAGTCCTCTTACGCCCTGGAGGAATCCAAAAACACCAGCAGCTAGGGTGCCACTTCACCACTACATACTCAGGGTTCCCGTGTTTGTTTGTTTGAGACAGAATTTCATTCTGTTACCCTGGGTAGACTCCTGTGACATCATAGCTCACAGCAACTTCGAAGTGATCCTCTTGCCTCGGTTTTTCATTTTTAGTAGAGATGGGGTCTTGCTCTTGCTCAGGCTGGTCTTGAACTGATGAGCTTAAGCAATCTGCCTGCCTCAGCCTCCCACAGTGCTATAGGTGTGAGCCACCATGCCCGGCAGTCTCTTGTTTCTTTACTACCTCTGTCTCTTCCTCACCTCCTGCTGGTCTTGAGCCACAGCTGAGCCCCTAGGGGTGGCACAAACAACTCAAGAATTCAGAGAAGGCTGGAACCATCCACCTTCTAACCTAACTAGCTGCTGTACAAGGCTGACTTGCAGAAGTATTTTCCTCCAATGCTAAACTGCGGGTGGTCCCATCTGAGCACCATGATGCAAGAGGAGGCTGCCCCAGGCACTCATCTCCAACCTCCAACCTCATGGAGGTGGTGTAAGAATCATCAAGAGACAGACAGGGCTTGGTTTATGAGCACCAAACCAGCCAGAAGAGGGAGGGAGAGACACATGGCTGGCCTACATTCTCCAACCCATGATCAGCCCAGATGTTCTTTGAAGGGACAGCCATGTGTCTTATCTGGGTACATTTTCTACTGAGCAAAAAAGCAGGTGATTCTGGGTTTCTTCCCCTATACTGCTGGTCCCCCTACCCCACACCTGCAGCATGCACATGCACATTGGGGAAACACAAGCCTGAGCCCAGGATTGTCCTCCGCTCTGCTTCTCAAGCCTAATGTGCATTCAATCAGCTGTGAGGTGCTACCACCAGTCTGTGCCTAACTGTCATAAAGTATTGACATTTGCAACTGATTTGCTCTTAAGAAATGAATTGAAGTGGGTTCAAGATGACTCCATGACCCTCAGGCACAGCCACATGTGTCCCAATGTTTTCTGTTTTGTTTTGTTTTCCTTTTCTTTATAAGGACCAAGACTTCCTTGACCAATGTTTTCTTAAGAGGAAGAGCTGGGAAGTACAAAGAACTACAGACATGCCCTTGGGTGTCATCTTAAGGATGTGCCGGTGACAGAACACAAGTCAAAACCACTATCTTAGAAAAAAGAAAAAAAAAAAAACTCTGAGGAGAAAAAAGAAGAAAAAAACCACTATCTTAGATGGTCAAGAGCTCTGAGAAGAATTAGAGGAGAGTAGAGGAGGAGGGTCAGGCCAGGTGCCTTTGAAGCACTTCCCTGCAGTGACACTTTTGCTTCCCTAGAATCATCTGGACCACCCAGCTCTGGATCTTCTTGGTCTCCCATCTGAGAGCTGGTATCACTAGAGAAAGCTGGCACCTCCTGAATTAAGAGTGATCTTTGGAGGGCCCATCCTGTGTATCCTCATCTCAGTCCCACCCCACAACTCCAGCACCACCAACTGGAGATTTCCAGGCTCACTCCCCAAGCTCACTTGAAGGCCTGACCCCATCTGAGGCCTTGACTAGATGGTGTTGCTGATCTACAAAGGAGGGAGGCCTTCAGCCAGAATCCTGAAGAGAGCCACACTAATTTCACCTAAGGCCCAGAGTCTTGCCTACTCTCATTGAGAAATCTGTCTCTTCCTGGACAGGCAGGAAGCAGATGGGGGCTGCATAGTCACACTGGGAAGCCACAATAGAAAAAAAGGAGGGAAAACACTTTATTCAGATAAAAAGCATCCAGGGAGACCTCTGGGCTCTCAGTCTGGCTGGCAGGAAACATATGTAGAAACGTCAAGGTGTAGAGACGGACAGGGTAGGAAGAGAACCCAAAAGACTCCTGCAGTAGCCCACGAGAAGACCATCACCCCAGAGCTGAGGCAGCGAGCCAAGCAGATGCCAACCCTCATGGGTAGACTTACTGGAGGCGTCTGTGCATAGGGGCTGCGTGGCAGAGAGGGCTCCAGGACTCCTGGGCTAGGCTGGGCTGGCCTCCCTCCACCATGCCCCACTGGCAACACTGGGAGACTAATGGGAACAGGGGGATCCACCTCATCCCAGTTTGGATTTTACTGTAGGAGATACTCTGGGGCTCTGGGAATCCAACCCAATCCAACCCAGCAGGACCAGGATAGATGGCAACAGCAGCATGAAGCCATAATGTCCAAAAACATCACACAGGAAGTCCCCAAGGTACACATGTGGAGCATTTCAAAAGTTTGTGGGGAAGATAGATTTTGAATCGTGGGGAATGTCTCCTACTGGAAACAAGGTTCTGAGGGGTGACTGTGGTAGACTGTTTATATCACTAGTTCTACCAGATGCTAGGTTCTGCAGTGTGGGCAGAGACTGCCCCTCTGCCCCCAGGGGTTCAGCACCTGAGCCCCATTGTTCCTCACTCATGTGGAGCCTATTCTGGGTCCAGCTGTGTGCAGTGTGTGTGGGGTACAGCTGCCTTTGGATGCTCCTGGACTAAACTTCTTAAGCATGACAGGACAAGAAATCCCATACTTCTGACGCCTAACAGCTGTGCTGCACATCTGGGAGCCTCGTGGTCAACTAGCGAACCTCTGATTAGAACAAAACTGTCTACTGAGGGCTGTTGCATATCCTCTCGTCCATCTCTATGCCCAGGTAGGAAATGGTCACCAAAGAAATCAGGGAGCTGACCCAGTGACTGTCCCACTGCTGCCCTTTCTGATGCCATTTGTTTCTCCTTTTTAAAGAGTAGCAGCTCTGTCCTCTTGCATTCCTCCCTGTTGGACCCCAACTGTGACATCTATCTCCAGGGATACTGTCCCTTGATGGGTGGTAGTTCCTACAAGCAAAGGGCGTGCCTGGCCTCCCTCCATTTTCTTGCTTTTTTGGGGGGGCTGGGGCTGGGTTTGAACCTGCCACCTCTGGCATATGGGGCTGGCGCCCTAGCGTTTTTAACCACAGGCGCCAACTCCTCCTCCATTTTCTTAGCCCACATCTAGCTGAGGTAGAAGCTGGCATGAGAGCAGTCAAATCTCCCTGACCATGAGCAATGACTCCTGTTTCCATATGAGAGAGACAAATTTCAAAATCCCCACAGTAAAAAACAAACAAACAAACAAACAAACACATGTCACTCCCCACAAATATCTGTCCTCGGCAAACATCTACTCCCAACAATGCAAGCCCCAAGGAGTCTGGGACCTCTAACCATCTGAAGTCTCTAACTATTTTGTTTTTTGCAGTTTTTGGCCAGGGCTGGGTTTGAGCCTGCCACCTCTGGCATATAGGGCCAGCATCCTACCCCTTTGAGCTACAGGCGCCACCCCTGAAGTCTCTAACTCTTAACTCTCTGCCAGAGAGTTCAGCCAGGCATCCTGAAACTGCGGCCCGCGGGCCACATGCAGCCTGCCAAGTGTTTTTGCCGCCGCTTCCTGTCCTGCTTAGCAACCTACTCATCCCGGGGTCCGCAGTCCAGCCGTCCAATGGTCTGAAGGACAGTGAACTGGCCCCCTGTTTAAAAAGTTTGAGGACCCCTGGTTCAGCCATTTAGAGCATCAACTCTGGCCCACCCAGGATATATTCCAGAGGCCCTGACTATCAGGCATGACAGTGCCCACCTGCTTGGGGTAGTCTGCACCTGGTACCACCAACCTCCCTCCTGCTCACTCAGTTCAGCTCCCTAGCCATGGGGCAAAAGGATTCCAAGGCAAGGAAGGGAAGAGAAGAGGACCCAGGGAGGGAACTGAACTTGACACCAGGAGTCTGCACCTGGAACCACAGATGACCCTCTAGGACAGCAGTTCTCAACCTGTGGGTAAGACCCACAGGAACTATATTAAAGGGCTGCGGCATTAGGAAGGTTGAGAACCACTGCTCTAAGAGCTCTGTTGACTACCTGAAACACTTGAAACTTCACACAGGACAGCATATGTGTGTCCCTACTACTCTGAGGAAAGGGGTCCTAATATTCACAATCCTAGCAGTTGGGAATCCACAAAGGTGAAACCAATGCCCCAGGCCAGGACTGACAGTGCATTCCCTACCCCTTCTAGCTTACCACTTGGCCCTTTAAAGACATGTTTGTTTGTAGTTGAACCAACCTCAGCTTCACTTCAATCACAGGTGACTGAAATTTCTGGAATGAGACCTGTCTAGACTGACCCAGGCAGCACACACTCCTCTATAGTGAAGCCACCACAGTTCAGGAGGCACAAAACAGATGTGGCCTCGCTTGAATATCCAAGGCTATCCTTGAAAAGGGCAAAACTGGTGGGGCACAGTGGCTCACGTCTATAATCCTAGCACTTTGGGAGGCCAAGGGGAGAGGATGACTTAAAGCTAGGAGTTTGAGTCCAGCCTGAGCAAAAGCGAGGCCCTGACATCTCTCTCACTGGAATAGCCTCACCTTTACCAGGGGTGGCTCCAATAACGTTCACAAACACGTACTGTACACAGGCAAAGTGCCAGGCACAGGAGGGACAAAGACAGTTTCTGTCCCCAGGGAGCACTAGCTGGTGAGAGACCATCATGGGGGGGGGGGGAGGAATGGTCAGCAGAGGGCCCTGAAGGTGGCAGTGGACAGGAGAAGCTTTCTGGGCAGAAGTGAAAAACAGCCTGGGAAAGTGCCAGATGGGGCATGCAAGTCTCTGCCTGGTAGAAGAGGAGTCAAGGGCCCAGAGCCTGCAGGGAGTCTGGACTTACAAGGGCAAGCTATGGAAGGAAGGCGGTCGGCAGGGGAAAGGCAGGATGAGGCTTGCTCAGGCAGTTTGTAGAGGGGATTTAGGAGGGAGGCAGGGCTCAACTGGAGGAAGACCTAGAGTTGTAATACAAATGAAACCAGGTAAACTTAAACAGACCTGGTAACTTAGTGGATATAGGGGTCCTCAAATTTTTTAAACAGGGGGCCACAGTTCACTGTCCTTCAGACTCTTGGAGGGCCAGACTGCGGGCCCCAGGATGAGTTGGCTGCTAAGCAGGACAGGCAGCAGCGGCAAAAACACCTGGCGGGCCAGATAAATGTCTTAAGCAGGCTGTATGTGGCCTGCGGGCCATAGTTTAAGGACGCCCATAGAGAAAGAGAGAGGAGTGCAGAATGCCTCCCATGTATGTTTCCTGCCAGAGGGATGGAACCAGATGAGACAAGGAAGGCAAGAGGGGAAGCAGAGCCCAGGAGAAGCATACCCCACACAGCAGGGACCAGGACTCAGACAGAGGACAGACAGAGCCCAGCCTCAAGGCCTTTCTTTAGCAGGTCACATCAAAACTCTTAGGGGCCCAGAATGTACCAGGTTGGAAAATGATACAGTGTTGCTCCTCCATTTTCCTGAACACAAGTTATTCTCTCTGTCCAGCCTTGGGAGAAGGTCAGGAAGCTGCATACACCCTGCTCCTGGAATTCTCAGAGTATGCAGGAATACCATGGGCTCCCTCCCTCTGCCTGCTCCCATCTGCGCTGAATTCTGCCTCTGAAATACAAATACAAAGCCAGCTCCATCTTGGACAGCCCTCCTCCAGGAAGAAGAGGGGCCTAGCTAGACATGTTATCAGAGGAACCAGGTCCTTCCTGCCACATGAGCTCACCAATGAGGCCAGCAAGCCAGGAAACAATCTCAGGCCTCAAGCTTTCATGAAAATACCCTCAGTACTAGTCCAAGGCTCTAGCTCCAGCTGAGCCCAGAACTACCTTGCACAGAGCTCAACATCTCACTAGAGGATAACATGCCCAAAGGCCACCCTCAGAAGGTCATTCCACGGAGGGTACAAAGATTAATGAATCTTCTTGCCCTTGTGGCCTAGGACGAGTTTGATTATCTTGAAAGATCTCACTGGGATGACACAGGACACCAAATCACTACCAATGAACTCAGCCCCCATACACATACACAGACACACACCCCTCCTCCTTCCAGGCCTTTGCACATGCCATTCTTTCTCCCTAAACCACCCTTCTGTCTCCTCTGTCATCTTCTTCTTCTTTTTTTGTTTTAATTGAACCTCTTCTGTCTTCTTTACCAGGCTAAATCCTTTTCTATCCCTTGAGATTCTTAACAGCTCAGTTTTCAGTTCTGCAACATAAGGATAAAAAGGACCTATCTTGCCTACCCAAAGTAATGTATTGTCTTTACCCTGGAAGCCGTGGCTCAAGCCGCTAAGGCACCAGCCACATACACCTAAGGTGGCGGGTTCGAATCCCCAGCCCAAGCCCACCAAACAACAATGATGGCTGCAACCAAAAAATGGCCAGGTGTTGTGGCGGGCGCCTGTAGTCCCAGCTACTTGGGAGGCTGAGGCAGGAGACTCACTTGAGCCCAGGAGTTGGAGGTTGCTGTGAGCGTGATGCCATGGCACTCTACCCTGGGGGATAGCTTGAGGTTCTGTCTCAAAAAAAAAAAGAAAGAAAAGAAAATAAGAGCACTCCAGTGACAGCCTTAGCACCTTCACCTGTAGCTATAATGAAGTATGATAGTCATTTATGATGATGCTTTCAGGAAAGACAGAGTATGTGGCTATTGATTGAGCATCACATACAGTCAAAGATATTTCCATCTATTGATAGAGCTAATCAGTCATAGTAGGAGCATAAACTGGCACAACTACATTGAAAAGTAATAGCCAATAAAGTAGGAGATGGAAATATGAAACAGCTCATAATTCTTCTAGAGAAGCATGTGTCCCTGCAACCAGGAGACTCAGAGGAAAGTGTGTTCACTTTGGTCATCCTTCTAATGTTTGGTCATACACTCAAATTCTATTTAGAGGGTAAAATAAATTGATTTGCTGTATGTAAGTCATCATAAGTAAATCTCAGGCCGACATGGTGGCTTATGCCTGTAATCCTAGCACTCTGGGAGGCAAAGGCAGGTGAATCACTTGATCTCAGGAGTTTAAGACCAGCCTGAACAAGAAGAAGATTCTGTCTCTACTAAAAATAGAAAAACTAGCCAGCCATTGTGGCAGGCACCTATAGTCTCAGCTATTTGGGAAACTGAAGCAAAAGGATTGCGTGAACCTAAGAGTTTGAGGTTGCTGTGAGCTATGATGCCATGACACTCTACCCAGAATGACAGAGTGTGACTCTGTCTCAAAAATAAGTAAATAGGGGTGGCACCTATGGCTCAAAGGAGTAAGGCACAGGCCCCATATGCTGGAGGTAGTGGGTTCAAACCCAGCCCTGGCCAAAAACTGCAAAAAAATAAAAAATAAATAGGGTGGTGCCTGTGGCCCAGTGAGTAGGGCACCGACCCCATATACCCAGGGTGGCGGGTTTGAACCCAGCCCCGGCCAAACTGCACCAACAAGAGCAAAAAAGTAAATAAGTAAAGTTCAAAAAGATAATGCTGATTAGATAAAAGTAAGTCCTAGGAGCAGCGCCTATGGCTCACAGGAGTGGAGTGCTGGCCCCATATGCTGGAGGTGGCGGGTTCAAACCCAGCCCCAGCCAAAAACTGCAAAGAAAAAAAAAAGTAAGTCCTAGGCTGAGTGTGGTGGTAATCCCAGCACTTTGGGAGACCAAGGTGGGAAGACTGCATGAGGCCAGGAGTCTAAGACCAGTCTAGGCAACATGGCAAGATCCTACCTCTAAAAAAAAAAAGTAAGTTCCAAAAGGATATATATAGGGCCAGGTGTGGTGGCTCATGCCTGTAATCCCAGAACTTGGAGGCCGAGGTGGGTGGATTGTCTGAGTTCACAGGTTCAAGACCAGCCTGAGCCAGAGTGACACCTTGTCTCTAAAAATAGCCAGGTGTTGTGGCAGGTGCCTATAGTCCCAGGTACTTGGGAGGCAGAGGCAAAGGAATTGCTTAAACCCAGGAGTTTGAGATTGCTGTGAGCTATGACATCACAGCACTCTACTGAGGTTGACAAAGTAACATTTTGTCTCAGAAAAGAAACAAAACAAAACAAAAGGATATATATAGTGTGATATCATGTAGGTAAATTTTAAGAGAATTGAAAAAATACTATATGTGGCTTACAGGCACCTGCATAGATAGAGACATATAAATATGTGAGATGGAGATATGCCAACTTCAGGATAGCAGTAATTTTTGAGGAAGGAAGGAGAGGAATGGGATGGAGACCATTAGCTATATTTATAATATTTTATTTTTTAAATATCTGAAGCAAATCTAACAGAGAAGCAGGTATAACATCTGTTAAATCTGAAAGATGGCTACCCGAGTTCTGTCATATCATTCTCTGTTTTTCTGCATGTTGGTAATTTCTTTTTCTTTTAAATAAAGTATGCAAGGTCTCAAAGAGGCCATTTGCAGAGAGTTTAATACAAGGATATAGCATGGCTGAGAGGAAGCCCAGGGCTAGCAACATCAGGGAGTCATTACCATCCTTTATCTCTGAGAGAGCTGATATGTGCTGTGGGTCTTAACTGCTGTGTAACAAACTACAGACCTGACTGGCTATACAGTGACCAGTTATTTTGCCCACATTGACCCTGGGGCAGAGAAGATATGAACAGCTGGACTCCTTGGGTCTTTCCCTCTCTCTGTCTCTTTATGGTTTCCCACATGGTCTCTCTAACATGGTGGCTTTGGGGTAGCTGGAATTCTTATGTGGTGACTCAGGGCTCTAAGGGTGTATGTTCTGAAAGAGAGAAGGGAGTAAAGCTGTATCACCTTTTCTGACCTAGTCTAATGTTAGGAAGCTCTTAGTATCACTTTTACTTATATTTGTATTTGTTAGGAGCCAAGTGCTTCAAGACAGAAGAATTAGACTCTGCCTTTTGTGGGAGGAGTAGCAAAGAATTTGTAAACCTATTTTAAAACTATCACAGGGAGGGAGGTATTCCCACAACCCAGAAAGGGCAGTTCTGTGGGGAACTCTGCTGGCCAAAACTGTGGCTCTCAGTAGAGAGGGCTGGTTGCAGCCACCCAGGCCCTCTTCCCATCCCCTGCTGCTGCCTCTGATGGCCTGAGGTTATCTGGAAGCCAGAGATCAAGGGAGCCCTTAGAGGATGCAGCTGGTAGAGCTTAGGCTCTGGGGCACAGAGAAGGTTGGGAAGGTGGGAGAGTGAACCTGGAAGGGCAAACTGACCATGCTCCACACAGAATCTACCCTGGCAGGCAGTTTTCTTAGAATTGTCTCACCTTTTCTTCTGTGCCTTTTTAGGCTTGACAATCTGCTGTTTCATCCAGAAAAGCCAGAGGTCCTTGGTGTCCTTGACTGGGAACTTTCTACCTTAGGTGACCCCCTTGCTGATGTGGCCTACAGTTGCATGGCTCACTATCTGCCGTCCAGTTGTTCCCTGCTGAGAGGTAGGGGCAGCTGGCTGGGGACAGAGAGGGACAAGCCAGCTTTATTCTCCAAGCATTGGGTACAAATTTGGCTGAAGTAGTTTGTGACTGGGCTAGGCATCCAAGTGGGGATAGGATGCTTCTAAATCATGAAAATGTCACAAATGAAGCAAATCCGTGAATTTATTTATTTATGGTAATTACCTTTTTCACAATTTGATGAGATCTCTCTTTCAAAGCCATTTTTAAATCAAATGACTGGTTTAATCAAATGTGCATTCACTCTGAATTGTGGTTCAGATGGAATCGGGGGATCCCATTCCTTCCTTTATTTCCAATTTAGTCTGAAACCTTTAAGAGCCAGTTTTTGTACAATAAATGCCTGGATTCCTAGCTATCTTGGGGAGCAAAAACTACTGAAATAAAAGCTAACCCCTTGAACTAGTTGTGAAACTAATTGCCAAGGGACATAGTGGTTTTAAAATTTAAATACCTGCCAATCACAGGAGTGCAGTGTGACCTCATTGACAGCCCAGCACTGGCTCTGTCTTTCTCCCAGGTTTGAATGACTGTGATTTGACTCAACTGGGAATCCCTACTGCAGAGGAGTATTTCAGGATGTACTGTCTTCACATGGGGATCCCTCTCATTGAAAACTGGAACTTCTATATGGCTTTCTCCTTTTTCCGCGTGGGTGCCATCCTCCAGGGAATCTACAAGCGATCACTCACAGGTAATACCTGAGGGTATAAGCAACAGCCAAGATAGGCTTCTACCTTTCTCATAGGTATGTGAATATATCTGAAGGTTACAGTTCTAGAATTAGAAGAGGCTTTGGAGGGACTGGTTTAGCCAGGATTCTATAAGATTTAGTTAATTCGGCTCGGCGCCTATAGCTCAACCGGCTAAGGCGCCAGCCGCGTACACCTAAGGTGGTGGGTTCGAATCCCCAGCCCGGGCCCGCCAAACAACAATGACGGCTGCAACCAAAAAATAGCCAGGCATTGTGGCGGGCACCTGTGGTCCCAGCTACTTGGGAGGCGGAGGCAAGAGACTCGCTTGAGCCCAGGAGTTGGAGGTTGCTGTGAGCTGTAATGCC
>CAUYTI010131830.1:0-57411 GCA_963575145.1 Galago senegalensis | reverse complement strand
TCATAGGGATAGCATTTCATATTAACATTAACACTTGTGTAAATGAGCATTAAAAAATCTAGACTACCTGATGAAATGTAATTGCTGATATCTATAAGAATCTGTGAATAAGATGGAGACTTTACGTCCTTCATGTTTACAATGATGGGAACTGAAAAATGTTCTTCTTAGCAAAGTATCTCAAGAATGGAAGAAAAAGTATCCAATGTACTCAGCTCTATTATGAACCTAAGAATATGGGGGGGGGCAGGGGGAGGGGAGGAAAGGGGGAGTGGATGGCTGGCGGGAGGGTGATTGGAGAGACCACCTCTATGGTTTATCTTTCAAGGGTACAAGTGAATCTTTCTAAAAGTAGAATATAAACATCTTAACACAATAACTAAGAAAATGACATAAATGCTATGTTAGCCAGTTTGATGAAAATATTTCAAATTGTATATGAAAACATCACACTATACCCCATGATTGCATTAATATACACAGCTAACATTTAATTAAAAAAAAAAAATTATGGGCACTGAGTCTCCTGGAACTTCCAAATAAGTGAACCAGGAAAATTCTGAGGCCTGTATATTTTTTCGAAAAACCTCAAAGAAACACAAAGAACCCACCATGCCCATGATGTCCTGTTAATAAAGAAATAAATATAAGGGTTCATTTATTTTGTAAATATACGCTAAAATACTACCATGAGCTAGATATTCTGCTAAGTGCTAAGAATTCAGTGGTGACCAGAGCACCGTGATTTGTACTTAACTTTCTCATAGGGGCCTACAGTTTTTCCATAGACACTTTGAAAGCCTATTTGCCTTCTAAACATATCCACATACACCATCTTTTTAAAACGAGTTTCAAAATGTGTGTTACAAACTCATAGCGGATAAAGGCACACAGGCAAAGAACACAGAGAGTTGTAAATGTTACTTCTAAGATTATATGCCAGGTTGCCATGGAATGAAATGATCATGGAAGGTTCTTAATTCTAAGACATGCTTCATTAATTATCGTCTGTGTGTGCGGGTTTTTTCTTATGAACAGAAATGATTGAATACCTTAATGCAATTATATACCAAGCAGTATTTATTTATTTATTATGTTATGAGACAGAGTTAGTCGACTGCTAACCCATTCCATCGCCCTGGGGTTGAGTCCCGTGGCATTATTGTAGCTCGCAGCAACCTCAAACTCCTGGACTCAACCAATCCTTTTGCCTCAGCCTCCTGAGTAGCTGGGTCTATAGGTACCTGCTCTGACACTCAGCTAGTTTTTCTATTTTAGTAGAGATGGGGTCTCCCTCTTGCTCAGGCTGGTCTCAAACTCCTTAGTTTGAGCAATCCACCTACCCCAGCCTCCCAGGGTGCTAAGGTTACAGGCATGAACATTGCACCTGGCTCCAAGCAGTATTTTTTAAATGTTAACCAACCACTGGACACTGATACCTGGGACTGTCCTATGTCAGAGACGTGTGTCTGAATGGCTTCTGCAGACAAGTAAGGAGGGACTGGTACGATCTTGTATCAACTAAACGTGGACCAAAACAGTATCTGTGGATTCCCATTTAAAATTTTCACCATCTTCTTTGGATGTAATCATTAAAATGCTGCTCTGGGGCAAAAAGAAGGAGACCAGCATAATCTTGTGTTTGGTTGGGAGAAAGAAAATGGATAATAAAAGGCATAAAATATACAGCTGCAGCAGTCAAATGAACGTTCCTCACTTCTGATGCTCTCTTTCGTAAGTGCTTAATGAGTATTATATTATTACGATTCACATTACCTCTTTGTCCTTTATAAACACTTTCAAAAAAATCCATGAAAAAATATTAAGCTACTTGCTGAGCTGACTGACAGCAGTTTGGAGCCACCGGAATGTCCAGTGTTGTTATTATACCATTTGTCACTCTAAGCTGCCAAAACTTAAGACCATTGCAGCATCTGAGCAGAAACCAGACTCACCAGAATCTACAGAATGAGAGGAGCTTGGAAGACAGAACAGGGGAAACTTTGTGGGGGTCTCTTCCTGCTGTTTTCTGAACAGTAGCCCCCTTTCTTAAAATGCTTTCCTCCATTTCTTGTGGTCCTACTGTGGTTTTCTGTCATAATAGTCTCTTCCCCAGGATGTAGGGATGGTCATCTGGGATAGGCCCAGAAAGCCTAAGGCTCTAGACTGCTGTTAATGGTTAATAATCCACCAGCAAGTCACCCCAGTATGTTCAATAGCATTGCTCTCTGAGATTGGCAAAATGCTTGTCAGGGGTGGGACACCTTTTCCCCGCAGAATGACCGGGGTGAAAGAAAGTTGGATCACCCAAGTATCATTGTCTCCGCCATGTTGACAGAGACTGTGTACGAAATTAATACAAGCAAAGACAAAAAAAAAAAAGAAAAGAAAAGATTTCTGGTAGCACTGAGACGCTGGTTCCAATCCATGAGCCTCTTTAATCCAGGGGTCCTCAAACTTTTTAAACAGGGGGCCAGTTCACTGTCCCTTAGACCATTGGAGGGCTGGACTACAAGCCCCAGGACGAGTCAGCTGCTAAGCAAGACAGGCAGCGGCGGCACAAACACCCGGTGGGCCGGATAAATGTTCTCAGTGGGCCGCATGTGGCCCATGGGCCATGGTTTGAGGAGTTTAACCTATCACAAGATACATCTGCTTTCTCTCTAATGAGAATGTTTTCTTTTTGCATATATTTGTTGCATGGGTTTTCTGCACATGATAACATTTGATATTTAAGGAATAGTCACAGGTAGATGTTTCTACAAAAGATACTGACATACAGTCCACAGAGTTTTATAATTTTAAAGAAAGTATGATAGTCAACCATCCCATGAAATTAACTTCTAAGGTGCTTCTGATACTATCCGTGGAACCCACCCCAGGAGACCGAGTAAAGTCACGTAAAGAAAACACTTGACTTTACAAAGCCCAGAGGGAGTGGAAGATGGCCTCAGTGGCCATCCTTGTATGGGGGTATGGAAGAAATTGTGACGGAGGACCATAACAACTTAAGATTCGGATACAATCACCCAAAATTGGTAAGTAACACTGGTTCTGTATGAACTAGAAATGTGTGAGATTACAGCTATTTTTTTCTCTATGTAAGATCTACTGTCATAAGATCATTTCCTTAAAATAAAACTTCCTTATGAAACACCAGCACAAGCACTTCAGCAAGAAATTTTCTTTTTTTAAATTTTCTTTCTTTTTTTTCCCCTCTGATGCTAGAGCCAACTGATTTTGCCTTTATGCCCAAAATTCTTCTAGCCTTAGGGATACATAATGATCCTGTCTCTACTAAAATGAAACTGAGGTTTCAGACTTTTAAATGAGTATTTCTAATATATAGAAATAAGCTTAGATAGTGCTGAGATTTCCCAAGGGATATTAACAATACAGATAATTTAAATATTAAAATATTATAATTTTGAATATATTCACAACTTCAGGGTGGATGTGATTGATGTTCCTTAAAAAGAATTGAACCTTAAAATTTCTGAGTTCTGTTTCTGAAATAAAAGAGCAATAAAATCTTTTTTAGTCACATAAAGTTCACATCTGCTCCAAACTTTTTGAAAACCATTTATATATGGTGACAGTTCCCCCATGGTGCACCTACTGTTCTAAGTTTTCCCAGATTCCCCTGCTTCTAGGATGCTGTCGTGTGGTTTAAGTTTCACTAATCTTCCTTGACTTCCTGCAAAGTAAATGTGGGCAGGAGCGGGATGAGAACATCCCTGGGTGGGAGGCTCGTCTCCGGACCTTGGGGTGCCAGAGGTGAGGTCCCACTCTGTCTGGGATAGCTCTGTGTCCATCCACAGTGACCAGCTCGGAGCAGTAGCTGTTGACAGCACAGCTGCTGATGTCTCTGCTCTGAGTGCCTCGTCTGAGCCTTGCTTCCCTGGCCACTGCAAACTCCATGAGGTTATCACATATCACAAACCCCTTTCTGCTAAAATTACCAAGACAGAACTCAATGGTTTCAATGAAGGATCCCAGAGGTAGACAGGTCAAAAATTTTAATCCTATTTATAAATGGAGAAATCAGAATATAATTTGCATTCATGAAATAGCAGATTTAGTACTTTAAAACAAAGAAAGCATATATATATATATATGTAAATGCTCAATAAGCCTTTATGCACTGTAAACAACAGATGAAGTTTTATTGTGATCATTACATGTCCTCAAATAATTCTAATCTATGGTCCTACCATAGTTTTGTTTTACATGCTTCTTCACAGTGATACAATGATGTAAATACACATGTATTCCAAAATTCCAACCATGCTATGTAACCTTTCTTGACCTGTCGTTTCCTTAGTCACAGTGGTCTAGAAATCATGGACATTACCAAACAGAGGAGTATGATAAACTTGTCCCCCAAATTTTAAAAACCCTGTCTCAAATCATTCAGGAAAATGAAGAATGAATGACACTCTGAGCCAACAATGCTGTCAGCTGAGTATGAAGGGGAGAGGGGCAGGAGCAGCTCTGACAATCTGATGCATCTTAGATTCAGCAGCACTCGATGCTCTTTCTCTAGAGGATGATGAATACCACTAGACGATGGAGACATGCAGTAATAGGGGCGTCGATACAAAACATTACAATGCATGGGAATGAGAACAGTAAATTCCCAGAGGGATCTGCTGGGGAACAGAATGGTCATTCTTTGTACAAGGTAAATGCCTACATACAGATACACAGACACACACACACAGAGACACACAGACACACACGCATACACACACACAGAGACACACACACACGCACACACGCACATCCAAACAGCGGCAGCAATTGGAGTGACATCAGTGAGAATACAAGTAACCGATCAAGTGACATAATACAAACACAGTCATGGAATTTTTGAAATTCACAACAGACTGTCTTAAGCATGATTCATGGAAATGACATTGATGAAGAATTATATGAAAAATGAAAACCATTTCTGGAGTCGTCCTATGTTTACGTGCAAAATCACAGGGACTCACCTTTTAATTTTCAAACTTATTAAACAAAAGGTTATTGCAGCAATATCCGCCACCCTTTCTTACACTATAACGTAAAGACCCTTTTATTGCACAGCTATGCTCTAATTTTCTGTGCCTGTTTCTAGCTCTGGTTTCTGCTTTCCGAGGATGAAGTACTACATGTTTTCCATTTGCAACGAGAAAGTGCATTGAGATTACACTGGATCTCTGAAGTTAAAGTGCCATCTTGTGCCAAAAGGAGGCATCTTAATATAGATTGTTATAAATATTGCCAAAATGATAGTTTTCATATAATAGAGATATATCAAGTACATATGAAACACTCAATATGAAGTTGCCTAAGTAGGAACATAATTATATGTGTGTGTGTGTGTGTGTGTACATGTGTATCTGACTTTGATTTACCTTGCTAACAGCATCACATTAAGCTCTACCTGGGTAACTTACATCGTGCATTCTGCACGCAGACCACTGTGCTCTGCATCTTGTGTCCGCAGTACTATCAGCATAAAATGAATCCTTTAGACCTCATGCTCTCATACAAAAATAAAGATTGTTTAAGACTTAGTAATAGTTCTTTCAGGACTGAGGGCAAACCCCAGTCTCTCTAATAAACTTGTACTGCCTGTACCAATCATGCCACTTGGAACAGATCCATTCTATTTCAAGAATTTAAATGCTCAAAACATTGTACCCAGGAGAAAAGGCCAATGCCAGCATACACTACGCTGCCAGGGCACAGGCAGTGACTGCAGGAATTCCTCATAGCAAACAAAACAGTTTCCTGCATTTAGCCTGACAGCTTTCAAAAAGGGTCTCCCGGGACCAGTAAGAGATTTATAATCCCCTCCGTGCTGTCAATGCTGTCAGGTGACAGTTAGTGCATGGAGATACCATTGACTTGGTTATTACCATTTGTTAAATCAGTATCTAAGATATACGTAGAAACTTTTTAAATAAAGGGTCTAGACCAGATTTTTAATAGGTAACACACACTGCAAAATTATACTACAGAACACAGTCAACCATCTGGTATGTGAAAACATCTCTCTTCTATAACCTCAACCATGATGAACCAATCGCAGTTACTGAAATAGAGATGCCATCTGAAAGGAAATGTGAAATCTGATCTCCAGGAAAGCCTGATTTGGGGCTCAGTAGATCTAATAGACTCTTAGATAATTATGAGCTGATTGTTATCCAAATATAAGGCTAAAAATACACTCCAGAGATCAGCTAAATAATTCCCTTTCCTTTTGAAAAGAAGATCACTCAGGAGATAAATAGTTCTTTCCAAATTGTATAACATTTAAACTCTTTGAAATAACATTTCTTTTGTTTTGCTGTAGCCCTGGGAGGGGTGATACAAAGGAATTACATTGTAGAGAAACAAATATATTCTGGGGGATTACTATTGTCATCTGTTAGTGCATCAAGAAATAAACAAATTTGTTTTGGTTCTAAAATAACTTGACTTTACATCTAAATCTGTGCTTTGCATTGGAAGTTGTCTGACGGCACGGTAAGATTCACGATGTTTACAGCTAGTACTAATCTTTTAAAATACAGCGTATCTAATCTTATTCTCTTGTTTAAAGATTTATCGGGTAGCTTTAATTTTATACTGAGCACTTATTATATGTCTCTCATCCTACCGAGCGTTTTAAAAAATTATCTTTTCCAATCTTCATAACAGCTGAGGCTCAGGGTGGTAAAACACATATTCTAAAATCAAGTTCCCAATTTGTGTTGGATGGGGAAGTGCCTTTATTTTTAATTTTTACTTCTGTTCAAACCATATTGTCAACCCAACTTCTAAACACTATGGACTTTCCTCATTACTACGTGTTCTTTATTTGGTAATGAGGAGAATATTACTTCCTTCAAAACCACTACAGCATTTCCATCAACAGAGTATGTGTGTACGTCCCGTGTGCAGTTTACCTTACAGAATATGCACCCTCCTGGTGGTTTCTGCTCACCTTATCTCTAACGAGTTAACTAGATGGAATGGTATTTTAGGTTTCTCTACTAAATATCTCAGATGCTGAGCGGTGAGTAGAGATTGGTGACATGCTGTCCGAGTCGCACCCTCCAGGGCTCTCGGTGTTGTTTTGTCCCATTTCAAAATGACTCTCCACTAGTTCGACTGTTTCATCTCACACAGTCTGATTTGTAGCACAAACTGTGGGTTGAGGGACAAGGTGAGCACCACACAAGATTGCAGAGGTGGTGCCAGCACCCCCTCATCTCACACAAGGCCCCCTCGCTCCCTGCCCCTTCCTCGCCACGTCTCCACACTCTTTCATTTCTTTTCCTCCCTTTTGTGGTGAGGGTGTGAGACTGGAGATTTGAAAAGCATTATCTCACAACTATAGGGCCTCTAGTCTATTACTCTTATAAAAGGGGAAAAAATGTCATTTATGATTTATGTGCAGAGGCGAGGCACTGCTGTGTGGCCTCTCAACAGACATGGACCCTTCATAGACATAAATAACTGTGAATGGGGTGGGGGTCTGAAAGCCACATCAACCACAGAGCTCTGTTTTACATGGGACTCTTGAAATACATGGAAAAGTCCAGGATTAGCTCAAAATTTTAATGAACAAAACTCTTGTCTGTTTATGAGCATCAATTACACTCTATTTTTTTTCTTTTTCCATGAATATCTATCAGGCCAATCAGCTGGACCTGTGAACATGGCCCTTTGTTTACGAGGTAAGAGGGTGCAAATCTCCCATCACTAAAGACCTCGACCACAGAATTTATAATTGCGTTCAGTCGCCAGATTTACCTATTCGAAAAAGTAAGAAAGGGCACTCTCTTTCTCTCTCCCCCTCTAGATAAACCCACACGTAAACACATATTCAGATGTGTTTCTGTTGCAGTTTGTCCAAGGCAGAGGGAAAAGCATAGAATTAAATGTAATTTATTTCTATTCAGACAGACTGACATTACAAAGTACTGAATGTCTGACTCTGCCCGGGGTTGTAAATAAAAGCCACTTCTAACGCGTCCATGTTTATATGCCACTATCGATTGCTTTTATATTCCTTTCACCCTGACCCCAACCACTGCAAGGAAGACAATGTCTGCCCTTAAAGAGTCTAAAACAAAAAGATTAAAACCTGTAAAACACACTTGTAAAATAAGAGAGAAGATGTCCTTGTCTCATGTTGTCCCTCTTGTCCCCAGAGACGATTCTATCACCGCAGGTGGCAGTTTCTCTTAACAAAATCCGCCCTCCTCCTCCTCTTCTTCCTCTTCCTCTCATTCAAACTGTAAAAATTAAAACCCAAACCTATAAAGTGAATTTTAAAAGCCTGAAACATAAGGACTTGTACACTGCACTCAACTGTGGCACGTGCCTTGAGTTTCCTTCCCTGCTGGAAGCTCTTCTCTGCCCTCGAAGAGCTCGGATGGTGCTGCTCCCGCATGCTGTGAGCTGGGGGTCATCCACAGCAAGTTCATTCACCCCCGGCTCCTGTGGACACACTGCTCGGCCACCTACGCTGCTGCCGCTGGACTAAATCAGAGGGTAGAAACCCAAGAAAGCATGATCTTCGCCTTCACATTGGTTAGAGTACAGGCAGAGAGGTCCAGGAGCAGTAAAAGATAGCAGGGTCCCCAGCTACAGTCTGGGGAAGGTGACTCTGAGAGGCACAGGAGCTGAGGCACTGGAATAAGTGAGAACTGTCCCAATGGAAGGGGACAGTACTGAGTGGACAGAAAGCTCTCATACTTTAAGGCACGGAGGTCAGACTTAGTGAGGGGCCATATATAAATAACCAGTAGAAATTTAGGGTTGGTGCAGAACTCTCCAATGTCCATCTTCTCAAGGTCACACACTGGTTTATTCGTTTTTTGCTTATAATGTTTCTACGCTGCCTCAGCTATTACTCTCTATATGGTAGCGGCCGCATAATGATTCTTACGTGACCTTAATTCAGGAAGTTTGGTAGTATCAGAATAAAGACATGTAAATTCACTGACTTTACTCCTTTCCAAAGCCCTCAAGATCCATAAGCCACCTCCTCGGCTACTTGCTCTATGAGGCTACACTATACTATGTCTGGTAAAAGCACATACTACACAGACGCTCCTGAGATTGCCACAACCTTATATCAAGTTCAATACTGAGAACAAATTTCCTCCACAGTTATTCCATCTATTAAGACTTCCATTAAACCAGTTAACTGGGAGTAACTTCTGCCTGACCCTTTTAAACATCTAGCCTGACTAGACTTCTAGACAAACATTAAAACTCATTTCTGAGGATGATCTGGGCATAGCAGTTAAACTGAAAGATCTATTTCTTTATGTGAATTTAAAGAGGAGCTTGAAATTTAGGTTCAGTAACTATCAGAGTATGTGTACCTTGTAATTTTTCCTTTCAAAATTATAAAACACACCCTTGAATATTAATAGTGTTGGAGTTGATCAAAACAATAGACAGATGTGTGTGTCTTCTTTCAGCCATCTGCCAAATGGATTCCGCGTCAAGGGCAACTTTACCGTGCATAATTTTTGAAACAAAATTAATGTTTCTCTTTAGAAAAATTACATCTCATAATTGAAATTCTGTTTTAATGCCATTGTTTAAACTGAAATATGGCCACTACGTTATTCCTCCTTTCTTTTAATTTCTCCTTGAAAGTCATTTTTTAATTCACTCTCTGTTTCCCTGAAAGCCTCACATCTTTTCCTCTTTCCTATTCTATAAACCACACACACACATACACATGCAAACTTAATGGTTTTTATATTTTCTCCTGAGACAGAATCACTGTTAATAAAGTTTACTCTCAATGGTGGACTTCAAAAGATGTCTAGGGTCATAAGAATCGTAAGAAATTAAACTCTGATTTTTCAAAGAATAAATGCCTACAAGGTAAATTTATCGATAAATTAAAAAGAATGCAACCACTTTTTCGTGTTTGATGGGTAGCATATTTCTCACTTTAGATTATTTAAAATCACAATAAGATCCCTCCACTCGCATCCTAGCTGCTGGATGCTGAGTGGACAATGGGAATTTACTTTCTGATCAGGTTATAGAAGAAAGTTGAAATAGAAATCAAGTATACTGTAGATATTTATACTGTTGGTCAATTAAAATGGTTTGGAATAATCAGAGTCTATATGTGATATTCATTTTTTTTTTTTTTTTGCTTTCTTCTTTTGTTGGGAAACAATTCTTTTTTTTTTTTTTTTGAAGTTTTGGCTGGGTCTGGGTTCAAACCTGGCACCCCTGGTATATGGGGCCAGCACCCTACTCCTTAAGCCACAGGTGCTTCCCCTGTGATAATCATTTTAATATTTCAAGTGTTAAACATAATTATCCCAGCCCTTTACTAAGGTAAATAGGTATCAGCAGTCCACTTAATGCAGTGAATGTTTCTTAAAAGAATCTCCCAAGGAAAAAGCATTAACATTTTGTGATAACAGTAATTACTCATATGTACTCTGCTATTTTATGATTGTCCAATAAGTTGAGTAAACTTTCTGGGCAAAGCCTTAGTGTGAAAACTGAAGATTGACTCAGATCTTGGTACTTCTAAGCTTTCATGGCATATGATAAACTGCAAATTTGCTTAATCTTACTCTTAGTCTTGCGCGTGAGTAATATTTTGTAAAATGTTTCTGGAAGCACACTGCGTCACCTCCAAAACAGCTGATAAAAGTTGCCTGCAAATAAGCAAACAGGAGGGTTAAAATCTTCAGTTGTGAGAGCCTCTACATCACCGGGGAGCAGCTGAGCTTACTCAAGCCAATATCCAAATGGTCGGGACCTGTGGCTGGTATGTGGAATGATGGGCTAACCAGGGTTTTAATTTAAGGCTATGGTGAGCACCTATATCACACAAAAAAGTATTTATTCACCTCACCCCAATTTCTGTGTGTGCCCCATGATAGAATTGTGAAAAATCTATTTTTAAAAAGTCTAGGTAGAAGCTTCAAGAAAAAAAAATATTCAAAAATGTCTGTCTAGAAAACTGCTTGTGGGAATTCATGGAAAATTACTATTTTTAGAAAAGGAACTTCAGGAAAACATTCTTGGGGGAGAAAGCCTGCTATTGTTTTTGATAAACAACAAGAAATTCAGAATCCAAACAAATGATGCTCAGATGATATAAAGACGTGAGCATAGGACTCCATTTCTGAATGAACTAGGCAGCTGCAGAAAGCATATTTGACGTGAAGTTTTACATTTACAATAAAAAGCTAGAACATCTGTAAGGGCAAGCTCTTAGCTCCTCCCCGTGGTTCCCCTGATTCCTCATTCACTGACAGAGCTTTTTGAGGGAAAACTTCTATCTTTCTTCTTCAGCGAAGCATAAAAAATAATTATAATAAAGGAAATATGGCCAGATTTTATAATAAAGGAAATTGGGCCAGATTTTGAAGGATGACATTAATGCTGTACTTTTAGGACTAATGGGACACTTTTTTATTTAGGAACATTTTCACAGAAAATCAGTGAAGGCATTTCTTTTGACAACACTGTTTTAATAAAGAACATAAGACACAGAGAAACATCAAGAAATATCACGCCCTAAGTGAATTTTAAAATTATTTATTGTTATTACTGTAATTATCACCTTGCAAAACTTCCTTAATACAAAAAAAGGAAGACATTGAGGCCGGGTACACTGGCTCATGCCTATAATCCTAGTGCTCTGGGAGGCCAAAGAAGGTGGGTTGCTTGAGCTCAGGAGTTCAAGACCAGTCTGAGCAAGTATGTGATCCATCTGTAATAAAAATAGAAAACTGAAAAAAAAAGTAGTCAGGTGTAATGATGCACATCTATAGTCCCAGCTACTCTGGAGCCTCAGGCAAGAGGATCACTTGAGCTCAGGAGTTTGAGGCTGCTGTGAGCTGGGATGACATGGCACTCTAGCCTATACAAGTAGAGTTGATATTGCCTCAAAAAAAAAAAAATTGAAAGGAGCTGTTGACATAAATATAAATATCCACACACATATATACACACACATACAGAAATAAAAAAAGCATACCAAACTGTAGAAAAAGTATTATTACATTAAGTTAGACAAAATTAAAAATCATTTATAGTCAAAAAGGCATAAATATTTGATTTGAGGAGATACAAAATCCTGTACACACTATTTACAAAATCTTTACACATTATTTTCTTCTGTCAGAAATAAATACAAGAATAATTTATATAAGATGCCTATATATTTAGCCACATATATATTTAACCATACTAAAGAATATTAATAATTAACAAACACTTATGAATAGTTTCCTAAGGAAAGTTCTCTAGTGATCACTTCAAAAACATCATGTCACAGGTTGTTTCAAATTCATTTTCATTAATTTCCATTCTTTTTCTTTTGGAGGTCATGGTTGACCTTTTTATCTTCAAAAAATGTGACAAAGAAGCTAAAAAACAAGTATAGGAAATTTTGTCACTGTTTTGGTGGAAGAAATCTCGGTGAACTGGTTCACTGTGTTATGACTCACAGGGGAGGAAGTGTTTTCTCATATCTGGAAGATTGGAGTTTCCTGAGTGATTTCTCCAACTTATCTAAGACGATGTTCAAAGAAGTATAGTAAACTTCAGAAATAGGAAGAAAAGGAAAACTGCAGGAATCAAAAACAAGTTTAAAATACCTGTGTGAGCATAGTGTGTGTGTTGGGGGGTGGTGCCTTGCTATCACTGATGAGGGAAGGGTCTGATTTTAAGGAAAGTAACATCATTGAAGAGGAAATCTGATTATGTACTTTTTATAAGCAATTTGACTGTTTAGATAATATCATGAAATATTATATTAAGTGTGACTTACTGTTTACTGAATAAATAAAAAGTAAATCAATAAAAAAAATAAGAGGAATATAATAAAAAACACTTTTTAAAAATCAGCACTCTTGGACATATCTATTATTTATTAAGTTTTAAACTGCTATATACGATTAATTCTCAAAGATTTCCTGAAGCCAATTACTTGTCTAAAATTTGTTTCTATATTCAAACACTTGATATTCTAGACTCATTATTACACAAATTATAGACAAATTATTCATATAATAATTAGACAAATTCTTAGACAAATTTTCATATAATAATTTATATGAAATGTTTACCTTTCAATGCAAATGGATTCTGAAAAGGTATATATATTGTTATTGATGCAAACCACATGATTATTTAAAACTTTTCTAACTGTATTTAAAAATCTACCATGGGGTGGCACCTGTAGCTCAGTGGGTAGGGCACTGGCCCCATATATCGAGGGTGGCAGGATTGAACCTGGCCCCAGCCAAACTGCAACAACAACAAAAAAAGCCGGGGGTTGTGGTAGGCACCTGTAGTCCCAGCTACCCGGGAGGCTGAGGCAAGAGAATCACCTAAGCCCAGGAGCTGGAGGATGCTGTGAGCTGTGACGTCATGGCGCTCTACCAAGGGTGACAGGGTGAGACTCTGTCTCTAAAAATAAACAAATAAATAAAACAAAAATCCACCATGATTGCTAACATAATCTATCACTATTATGGCATAATCATTCTAATCTTTACTTCCTAAGGACTTCTTTGAATTTGTTTTCAAGTAATAATGGTTGTATTGTTCCTTCTGTAAGAATAATTATCTCAGATACATTTTTCCCATTTTCTTTCTAATTCTGCCAAATGCCACCCTACAGTGTGTCTCTGAAGTAGAGTGACAGACTGACAGGTGTTGTCAGCAAGAACTCTGACGACCGAGCGATGTGTTTTTTTTTTCAAATAGATTCAATAAAACCCAGAGGAGAGGCAGAGCAGCAGAGTGTGCAGACTGGGGAAGCCTTTGGCGAATCCCCTTTGAAAGATGTGAAATCTCTGAACATTCTAATGGAAGCACAGATACTTGCAGTCTGCACTGTCGAGATCTTAAAATATTCAGCCAAGATGCCTGGTGGCATAATATTATCTAGAAAACAGTGATACGTATCATAATGACTCCTAAATCCGGTGGATTTCTCATGCTTCCAAAAGAAGCTGTGGTTGAGTATAGTTAGAAAATGACATAAAAATCTATCTTTAAGGTATGTTATCTCTGATTTCCTCTGCCACTTTAAAACTGTGCTGTGAGCATCTTCTCAGCGGCACACGTCTCAAGCCTGCTGTGAGTCGTTACACCCTCAGCAAGACTTCCTCCCCTCTCCTCCCACCTTCATTTAGTTCCCCTAAGAAAACGCTGTGTGCTGTGTGTTCATTCACGGCCAGCCCTCCTTGGATCCTGAATGTAGCTGAACAGAAACTGACCAGTTCTGTAATAAGCAACCTCTTCAATTAGTCACATGTCACCTGTGATAATACAAGTTCCTTTCTGTGATTCTAATCATCAGCTGTCATTCAAATAGTGCCAGGTGCTTGGCAAAGCACTCTGGAATTTTCCACCCATCTGTCCAGTCTTAGAAATGACCTTCCATTACTTTCCTTTGTACACACGTTATCTTTAAATAGGCCATTTGCATAATCAGAGAATGCCTCTGCCTGCCCTGGGAAGGTACAAGATTGGAGAGAGGACTGTTCTCTACATTCCTTGTAGCCCATATGATATTAAAGGCTATTGCCATTCAGATTCAGGCCAGCAACACTGGAGTGTTTTTATTTGAAGACAGACAGCAAATGTCAATTGTCAACAAAAATACAACTCTGCATTTTTTTTTTTCTGAGACAGAGCCTCAAGCTGTCTCCCTGGGTAGAGTGCTGTGGCATCATAGCTCACAGCAACCTCCAACTCCTGGGCTCAAGCAATTTTCCTGCCTCTGCCTCCCAAGTAGCTGGGACTACAGGTGCCTGCCAGCTGCATTTTATTGACTACAAATTTATTAGCACAAGAAAACTATTCTGCAAATAGATATTTGTATTGCAGACACTTAAAGGAATAACTAATAAGCCTCTTTATTGTCCAAATTTGACTAATCATTATGCTGAGAAAGTCCCTGGGAGCCAGTATATGCTTCGAGATTAAGCATTTTCAATATATGCATCAAAAGAGTTGGGCACAAACTAACGGCAAGAACTTCATTAGTAAGTCTGTTCATATTGATCACAACTTCCATAGTCTTATATAGAAAAATACCTACAGGCATGTTAATAATAATAATAATAATGTGTAGCCTCCCAGGGAGAAGCATTCTAGATTGATCATTTAACCAAACTTCCAAACTGAGAATAAAAGAGGTCACCATTAATAATTATGCTAGAACCACCACAGGAAAGCTGGATTGTCTGAAGCAAAGCAGAATGTATGCCTTCTGAGTCTCTATTCCCATTACCCTATATGCTCTACATGATAATGTATGTAATTCTCTACCGCATACATAATAACACTGCCACAATATGGCCCCACATCGCTGTTCCATTTCCTCATGACATCTTCAACCCATTTCCTAAGTATACTGGCCTACCTGGGTTAGTTGGCCATGCGTTTCCGAAAGACTAACTTTTATCTGACCCATAGTTTCTGCTTGGAATAATGTCCTGAAAATCTCCTAAAGATAAGTTATTTTTATATTTCAAAATCAAGTTAATGTACATCTTTTGATGTCAAATAGAAGAGAGAGTTTTGGCCAACTTATGGCATAGAATGGAGCAAAGCTTTCTGGAAGCAAGACAGCCCTGGGAACCAGTCCTCTGTCCCTCTCTCTTTGCAATTTTCTTTCTAAATGAGTCTTCATCCCAAACTCCCTTCATTACTGACAGTTCAACCACCTCAAAATTATCCGGCCTAACCCTAGAGAGGATATTTTTGATGGACTTATCTAGTAATCACTTGCACCAGGAACCAGCACTTCTGTAACACGTCACTCATGAGGGGTCACATTTGTCTCTAGAATACAGAGGTCAAAGAAAAAATTACCGTAGACCTGATTTGCCATCTTAATTTTAAAATGGACGTGATCCCCAGAAGAGTATCAATGTACATAGTTAACATTCAATAAAAAAAAAAAAAATGGACGTGACATAGCAGGCAGTGTGAAGACTATGGTGTAGTATAAATGTCACCCTCTTATTATGTAAAGCCTTCTCAGAACAGTTTTAGAGAAACTTGAGCTCTCCACATTGAACACACACACAAAGTTTTGTTCCTACTTCTCCTATCACTGAGCAATAGCTGTGGAATCAGCATCTTTATGTCTTCATTTATCTTCACCCAGGGATGGTGAACTTCTGGAGCTCTACGACCATGGATCATTCTTCTTTCCGTTTCTCACCAACCAGGGAGTGGGCAGCTAGTAGATGTTCAATCCGTGTTTATTACAGTGAACTGCCAAGTCAGTCAGCTGTAGTAGTTAAACATGATGTTGCAAATGGTGATTTAAAGGACGGAAGCCAACGCTCCTCTTACACTCACATACTGAAAAATGAGTCATCATTCATCTCATCTCTCGTTCCTTCCTGGCCTCTGTCATTTTTATGCTAGACAGCAGTATAGAAGGATTGGATGTGCATTAGGCAAATATGTTCACAGGATACTAATGAAGGCACAAGAAATAAAAATTAGGGTGGTATAGATCATGTATTCTGTGTTAAATTAATATGAATTTTGGGGCAGGTTGCAGTGGCTCACACATGTAATCTTAGCACATTGGGAGGCTGAAGCAGGAGGATTACTAGAGGCTAGGAGTTCAATACTATCCTGAGAAAGAACAAGACTCATCCTATAAAGAATAAAAAAAATTCACCAGGCATGGCAGTGCACCGGTGGTCCCAGCTACTCAAGAAGATGGGGGCAGGAGTTTAGCTTCAGCTCAGGAGTTTAAGGTTGCTGTGAATTCTGATGACCCCATTGCACTCTAGCTGGAGTAACAGAGCAAGACCCTAATTCAAAAAAATAAATAAAAATAAAGCTTTATTCCATGTTCAAGGAAAATCATTTTAATTTCATACAACAAAATTTCAACATAATAACAAGATTATCAGGCCCCAAAATAACAAGATAAACTTCAGTAAAACTTCAGGGAAATACAGATGCGTAATGAGCAAAACCAGACAAAAACCCACCCTCTTACCAGTCTTCAAAGCATCTTGAATACCAGTCAGTAGCACTCAGCTAATATAATATCATGTGAAAGCAACTTTTACGTAGTTATCTTCTTAAGAAAAAAAACTCCACAAACATGGACCCTGCCCCTCATATAACTAAAAATTTAAGAAATGTCAAGACCTGAAAAGTGACTGTGATTGTAAGAATGTACCAGGCTAGACTTAAACTCTAAATCAGATGGGCCTAACAGACATAGACAGAAGATTCTACCCCAAATTACAGAATACGAATTCTTCTCAGCAGTACATGGGATATTCCCCAAGTCTGACTGTATCTTAGACGGCAAAACAGGTCTCAACAAATTCAAAATGTTGAAATTCTACCATGTACCTTCTCAAACTATAGCAGAAAAAAAATTAGAAAGCAATCACAAGAAAAACAGTCCAGCATACACAAAGTCATGGAAATTAAACAACCTAGTGTTCAACAATTATTGGTTCAGGAATGAAATAAAGGTAGAAATAAATAAAGTGCTGTGAAGTGAATGAAAAAGAGGATATAAGTGATCACGTTCTCTGTAACACAGCAAAGGCATTCCTCAGGAAAAACTCATTCCTCGGGAAAGAAAGAAACCTCAGGAGTTAACAAACTCCTGTCACACCTCAAGGAACTTGAAAAAGAAGAACAAACCAAACCGGAAGCCAACAGAAGAAAAGAAACAACAAAGGTCAGAGCAGAACTAAATGAATTGGAAAACAAAAAAGATATATATAACAATACAAAAGATTAACAAAGCAAAAAGTCAGTTCTTAGGAAACATAAATAAAAGTGACACACTTTTTCTAGATTAACTAAAAAAAAAAGAGAGAGAAAAAAACAAACAAGCTCAATCAGAAATGGGAAGGTGACCATACAATTAATAGTGCAGAAATACGAAACATCATGAGAGCCCTAAATAAATCTCTACATGAAGAAACTAGAGAATGCAAAGGAGATGGACATGTTCCGGGAAACACAAAATCTCCCAAGACTCAACCAGGGTCTTGGTCAGGTGTCCTCAAACTACAGCCCGCGGCCCACATGCGGCCCGCCTAGGACATTTATCCTGCGGTGTTTTTGCCGCTGCTGCCTGTCCTGCTTAGCAGCCAACTCGTCCCGGGTCTGCAGTCCAGCCCTCCAACAGTCTGAGGGACACTGAACTGGCCCCCTGCTTAAAAAGTTTGAGGACCCCTGGTCTTGGTTGAGAAGGGGCAGGAGGGAAGGAGAACAAGAAACAAACAAATAAACAAACAACCTAAGGAGTAAAGTGAACACTGTCTGAGTGATGGACACTCCTAGAGCCAGGACTCAAGCATTACAAAACTGATCCATATAAGCTTGACCCTTGGTACCCTCTTGATGTTTTAAAAAAAAGAAAAAGATTGTATGAGGGAAAGAAGTTCAGATAAGGTTTAATCTGACTCCGGGAACTATCTGATCATTACCTTTGCAAACAAAACAAAGCCAACTTTTTACCACCTAAATTATAATATGGTCTAAACTCTTTAACCACTTATTGCCTTCACAAATATTTGAATATTTCAGAAACTTTGTTGCACAATTGAATACCTTTATGTTTCCTAATAAGCACCTGCTGGTGGTTATCAAACTTGCATTTCCTCAGCTCTAAATTCTATTGATTACTTCAAAGCACCATTTAGTCAATCAAAATTTAACATCTAAATTTTAGAACCAAAGAAATAAGGAGAAATCACTCAATAAAACTGATTAAAAGGGGATAGAAGTGAGGAGAAATAAACAACTGAACAATGGAAAAAAATCCACTGAGTAATGTTTTAGTCCTAACAGATCCTTAATATTTAGGATAATGTTTATGTCCACTATAGTTAAATCTAAAACATGCAAATAGTGTATAAATGATATAAATGTACAAATAATACTAGACATTTACATGTGTATGATAAACAAACATATAAATGATATTTACCAATGATATGTATAATTGTAATACATGCAAATTAAAGTACTGTGAACCCTTTTCTCTCAGTTTTAAAAATGGATTAAGATATCCAGCTAGGGAAATTTTGTTGTACTACCTCTTTGACTCACGCTAAGAAGTACATGATACATTTGTTCACTGAAATTCTGTCCTGCTTTAAGTTGAAAAAAAATATACACATCAGTGAGTAGGGGGTGGAAGAAATGGTGAAGGTGGTATGATAAATGCAGAAAATTGCTTTTTCTTTTAATGCACTGCAGGTATTGTTCAGCAGTTTATCTGCACCAAAATAAAATGTGACCCTCTATAAAACAACCAAGGTCACTGAGGATTGGTCATGCAAGTTAAAGTTCTCTCAGGCCTATTCAACTATTTACAGGATTTTTTTACCCTTTTCACTAGGAAGAATAAAACCTTTAGATGTAGAATCCGTTTGAATATCTTTTATTCAACTGTCCAGCACTTTCTTAAAGATATCTAATAAAGAAAATATTTAAAAATCTTAAATTATTTAGAAAACTAAGGAAAACTCATGCTACAAACAAACTTTATTTACTATGAATTTTATATTCAACTGTTCACATCACAACTAGTTTTTGGTTTATGCGATGACCTCACTCTCTCCAGAAATTTTAAATTCCTTCTTAGAATACAGTGCAACTCCCCAAATATAAACCAGGCAAGGCATATTTACACATCTGAAGGTCCCTCTTGCTTGCAATTTACATTTATCCATACATAATAACTTATAATTTACATTTTTCAAATTAACAGTTAACAAGTTATTATAAAGTCACTGTGCTTGACAAGATGTTAGAACAGTTTAAGAACACGAATTCTTAAGAAAAAAGAAGGGAAAAAGTGGCCAGAACATCTGAAAAGGAAGGAAAAATTTTAGATGAAAAAGAAAAAAATAAAAAATGAACAATAATAAACGGATGTGATTCCAAGGAAAAAGTGCCAAAACCTACAAGAAATTTTGTGGGAGGAAACTGCAGAGCAGAAGAAGAATGAGATGATCCAGGCAAAGGTCGACCCCAGGGATAAGTAGCCCAGAGAGAAGGGTAAGTTGAGTCGTCTGCTACTCCCTCCCCTGAGTCTCTAACAGCTGTAGGGCTCCCACCCTGCTGGAGACACTTTCTTCACACACAGGTCCAGAGGCTGTTGCCACTAGTGCACTGGGAACTGCTTGTGGACAGGGCATCGGCTCCCAGTCCCTATGGAGAACTTTCTGCCCTTCTAGAACGGAGCCAGGAGGGCAGGGGACATATTGCTTCTCCACTTACCACGTGTCTTTGTCTTGTGTTTTTAAAAATAGGTTAGGATATCCAGCTAGGGAAATTTTGATTGCATCTTTGACTAATGCTAAGAAGTACATGATACATTTATTTATTCACTGAAATTCTGTCCTGCTCTAAGTTGGGAAAAAAAAAAAGCACACTCAACTCCTCAGTTTTAGCATTGCTCATTTCCACACGGATATTTTCCAACTCTGGCCCAGAGTGCAGAATGCAGAAGAATCCAGCAGGTCCTGGGTGATTTCTGTGGCTGCAGAGCCTGGGCATTCAGGGAACACGCCGTCCCCACCCCAATTGATGGCATGGTTCCATTCAGACTCTTTTCTGCCTCTTTCCTCTCCCACCGTGACTGCTGGGACTCAGGCCTTTCCGCTTGGGGTCCTGCCGGGACCAAGGTGCGCTCACACTGCACGCTCCCGCTCTCCAGCTTGGCTCTCCAGCTTGGCTCACCAGCTTGGCCCGGTGCTGGGTGCCTGGTGCTGCCCTGGAGCCAGACCCCCCTAAAGGGGAGAGACATCAAACCTGCTCCCTCCAGCACTCTGTGGGTGCCCTGGGGTGACCTACTGAGGCAGGTCCCTTCACCTACGCTGGATGTGGACTCCATCTCTGGCCCTAAGCACAAGTTTGATCAATACTCCATCTGAGCCGCCTCTCCTGGGGAAGAGCAGACGCCCCAAATAAGACCATACTACTACACAATGCAGTTTTAAAATTAACTTCTGCCCACAGGCCTCTGACTCCCATGACAACGACATATATTAGAAATTCTATTTCCCCACCCCCCCCTTCCTGCAGCGAAAGAGAACCCGAATATAAACCCCCAGAGAGCCAAAATCGAGACCCCCTCGGGACCCGCCGGGGCCCCTCCACGGTGGTGGAGGCGTCGTTTTCTTTCTCCTCTATGTATAATATCTGTAATAAAATCTGAAAATCTGTCCCATTGCTTACTTGTGCTGGTCCATAAATTCATTCTTGATTTCCAGAGATCAGGGTCGTGACATTTTTGGGTAGGCTCCACTGGTGACGATGTTACTGGAATTTCTCTACCAAGTTCTTAGACTCAGGAAATCGAAGAGCGAATGTAGGGACCACAATGAGTAAACTACAGGACAGATTTTAATCCGAGGTGAGGGGAGACAAAGCCTCCTGCACCGCAGAGGGGTCACACCAGGGTTAGTGGCACTTTCTCCTTCCCCGCAGGCAAGTGGAGGGGGGAGGTTGGAGAAAGAGAATGCGTGTCTAATAATATGTCACAGACATTGCTGCCAGAGGCCTATGGGCATGAGTAAAGTTTAAAACTGCCATTAGGTAGGAACGTGGTTTGTTTGGGGAGTTCCACCCTTCCTGGGGAGTAGCGGCTTAGATGGAACGTTGGTCAAGCTGGTTTATGAGCCTGCTCAGGCCCAGAGACTGGAGCCCAGGAGCGGCCCTAGGCGAGGGGGTCCTGCGTCCCTGCCTGGTCTGGGAGCAGAGGGGGCATGTGGGTAGATCCTTGGGGAGTGTCACTGGGGCCCTGGTTGTGACGGGCTCACAGGGACCCCCCTCCCCACGGCAGAGCTGCACTGTCCACTCCAGCTGGGATCTGGGTGGGGAGCCTCGGGCCCACGGCAGGTGTGGAGGTGCTGGCCTCGCTTTGGACCCAGCCTGCCAGGGGATGCCAAGGGGACTGGAGACAAGGGTGGGAGAAGAGTAAGGCCCATTGGAGGCCGCGAGTTTGCAGGTCTGCAGCAGTCCTGAACAGCCCTTAGGAGACTTTCTGGCCAGGCCCACCCACTTTATCAGCTTCTTGGCAAGGCCTCATCCGGAAACTGGGAGCTGACCTTTCACCCCCACCAAAGCAGCTAGCTGCCAGCTTCTATGGAGGGCACGCTCATCCCACCCTGTCCTACCCAGCGGCACTCCCACACCCACTGCAGGGACAACAGAGATTAAAAACTCATCTGGAAGCTCCAGAGCCCCACTCAGGCCATTCAAGTACTTCTTCCCTGAACCAGAGCTGGGTCAGGACCCAGAAACAGCCCTGCAGCTTATTCCTTCCTGCCAGCGCCCCCTACCGACAGGGAGGTCAGTTTCATGCCTTTTATGCCACGTACTGACTCAATCTTATTGAGGTTGGGGGCAAAGGGTGGCCACTTCACAGAATGTTTATCCCTCCCCACAGAAAAACTATGCTACTGCACAAGGGCAGAAAGGACCCGGACTGGTACCTTAGCTTTTAGGCTCCTCCTCTAAGAACAGCTATGCCAACCTGGAAAGCTAGTCCTGACCCTTCCTCCAGCAGCTTCCCCTAGTGGCAATAAAAGCAATCTGGGCCCTGCTCAAGCTTTGCAAATCCTTTCCAGCTTGTGTAACCCATCCACAAACTGCCTTGCTCTTCCTCTCACTTTGGTGGTGGTGGAGATCAAGAAACCCCCTGGGAGGAGCTGCAGTAACCCTCCTAAAGCAAAATAATAAACGCAGTATATGACAACCTCATGGCCAGCATCATAATGAATGGAGAAAAATTGAAAGCATTCCCTCTAAGATACTGAGCAGAACAAAGATGCCCAGTTACCACTTCATTCAACACAGTACTGGGAGTCCTAGCAAGAGCGATCAAGCAGGGGATGTAAACAAAGGTATCCACATCAAGGTAGAGGAAGTAAGACTATTTCTCCTTGTTGATGATATGATCTTATACCAGAAAATTCTAGAGACTCTAGCAAAAGACTCAGAATTGATAAATCCAGTACAATCATAGGTTACATAATTAATGTACACAATCAATAGAATTTCTATGTACAAACAGCAGTCAAGCAAAGAGTCAGATGAAGGACTTAATGCCATTACCAAAAAGGTAAAAGATATTTATAAGGATAAATACAAACCACTGAAAGGAAATTATAGATGACACAAATTGGAAAACATACCAGGCTCATAGATAAGAAGAATCAACATTGTTAAAATGTATATACTACCCAAAGTTATTTACAGATTCAAGGCAATTCTCCTCAAAATATCAATGTTCTTTTACAAAGTTTAGAAAAAAATCCTAAACTTCATATGGAACTGAAAAAGAGCCCAAATACCTAAATAAATCCTAAGGAAAAGAGCAAATCTGAAGGTATCATATTACTTGACTTCAAATTATATTGCAAGACTATAGTGATAAAAACAGCATGGTACTTGTGTAACAATAGACACATAGATGAATGGAACAGACTGGAGAACACAGAAATAAAACCATGTACCTACAATGAACTGATTTTTCACAAAGCAGACAAAACACAAACTGGGGAAAGGATGCTGTATTCAATAAGTGGTGCTGGGGACGCTGGATATTCACATACTAAGAAATGAAACTGGATCCCCATCTCTCTCCACATACAAAATTAACTCAATATGGATTAAAACTTTTAATATAAGATCTGAGACCCTAAAAGTTCTAGAAGGAAACAGAATAAACTTCTAGATATTGGCCCAGGCAGGTAATTTATGAATAAGACCCTCAAAAGCAAACCGTCCTATCCAAAAGTAAGCAAAATACATGAATAGATTTTTGTCAAAGAACATAAACAAACGGCCATAAACATACAAAAAAAAATACTCAACATTACTAATTATCAGGAAATTCAAATTAAAACTACACACCTTACTCCTATCAAAACTGAGATTATTAAAAGGTAAAAAAAAAAAAAAATGATGGTGGAGTGACCACAGTAGGAAAAAAAAGGAACACTTATACATTCCTTTTGCTTTGGTAGGAAAGCAAACTAGTTTCAACCACTGGAAAACAGCATGGAGACTCTCTAAACACCTAAAATTAGACTTACTGTTTAGATCAAGCAATCCCACTACTGGGCATCTGCCCAAAGAAAAAGAAGGGATTATATCAAAGAGACTCTGCATTTAAATGTTTATGACAACACAATTGACAAATGCAAAAATATAGAGTCATCCTAAGTATCCATCAACTGATGAGTAGACAAAGAAAATGTGGTATGAGTGTACGTGTGTGTGTGTGTGTGTGTGTATACATACATGAGTTACATACACACACACACACATACATATCGTGGAGTACACATAGTACTCAAGCATAAAACAGGATGACATAATGTTTTGCTGCAACTTCGGTGGAACTGGAAATCATTTACTAAGTGAAGTCTCTCAGGAAGAGAAACAAATACCAAATATTCTGACTTTTAAGTGGGATGTAAACATTGGATCATATATGGTCATAAAGTTGTGTAATAGACTAAGGAGGGGCAGAGAGAGGGGGAGTTGAAGGAGGAAATTTACTTATTGGGTGCAGTGTACATTATTCTGATGACAGGTACAGGAAAGCCCTGATTTCAGTGTGATATACTCATCTATGTAACAGAAAAACATGTAAGCTTAAAATGTTTTAACTAATAAGTAAATTAATAAATAAATATCACTGATCATGGATCACCACCATCACGGGTATAATGACAATGAAAATGTTTAAAATATTGTGACAATTGCCAAATATGACACATTTATATGAAGTGCCGCTTGCTGTTGGATAACACGGGGCTGCCGCACACCTCCGATTTGTGTTTCTGTGACCTGGAGCAAAGCAAAGTGAAATAGATCAAAGTGTGCAGACTTCCCCTTCCTGCATCCCTCTCCACTCCTCAACCCGGTGGCCAGAGCCACATTAAAGCAGTTTTGCTAATATTAAACTGTTCTATTTTGGAAAAGATAAACAAAAAATAACACTTTTTGAAAGTCACCTGCCTTCTGCTTCTGGGTGTCTTTTGTGTTCACTCCAAGTGACCTGCCCTTCAACCTCCCGGGGATCCAAACTCTCAGTCTTTGTCCGCCTTCCTGAACTCTCAGCCCTTCCCTGCCTCCGTTCTAGCCTCGTCAATCTCATGACATTCTATCACAATTCACTTATTTTCAACTACAAAAACTGTGCCTTTGTAACTCTCCGACATGACCACCAAAAACACTCAGTGTTGAAACAGACCATTGTTCATTAAGCATGTGTGCTTGGATGCTCTGCAGTTTTATGAAAAACCAACCAAACAAACAAAAACTCACCCACACAATCTACAGATTAACCTCCTATAAAGTCACAGGCAATTTCAGCCAGCTTCTCTCTACACTAGTATATAGAAATATAGGAAACTAGATTTACGCAAAAACGTTCAAAAATTAGTAATGAAAATATGTTAAATTGGTTTTAAGGAAATTATTATCTATCTTTTCCTCTTTCATATGTATTCTTTTTTAAAGTTTATCCGTTTGAGAATTCCTCTGTTAGTCAATCGCTTTTTTCCTCCTTTACAAACAAAAGTCACCACGGCACTCACACGTCCCAGATCAGACCATGCTATATTTTTCAAGGGCATTTTCCAAGATTTCAACTGATTAAGCTTTTTTAGTGCTTGACCAAGATGTTAGAAACATTTAATCTTTTTTCTTTTCTATGTCCACATAGACAAATGGAACAGAATAGAGAACACAGAAATAAAACCATGTACCTACAATGAACTGATTTTTCACAAAGCAGACAAAACATAAACTGGGGAAAGGATGCTGTATTCAATAAGTGGTGCTTATTGAATTAATTTTCTGTTACGGTAGATACACAACAAACAGTGCATCTTGCCCTGTATGTTTGGACACATCGGTATGATAGTGAGGGGTTGAACTAATATGTTTTTTGCTTAAAAAAGTGTTCTCTTTCTTCCTCAGACTATTCTTCATGGGAGTGTATATTTCTCCAGACAATTTTCAATAAATATTCTTGAGGGAAAATCCCATGGGAGTAATGTGAGTCTTAATTAGAAACCTTAAATGCTGAAACCATTTTCTCTACATTCATACTTTTAAAGAATTCATATATTCTTAGTTGTCTTCTCTAAAACACATCTGGAAGAAAATCACCTCTAAGTAACTGAAGCAGGATTAGTGAAGCAGATTCTTTTACATATAACTGCATTATTTTCTAGAAGTATCAAACTTTTCAAAGTACATCAGACCCACATTAAGGATAAAATGAATTTTTTTTCAGATTTAATGTAATGGAGATATCTTATCGAATCATGTCATGTGGAATGTATATTCCAATTATAGCAAGTCTTCATCTTGTGAAATAATTTTAATCTTTTGTATCCATGAAATAAAAAATTGATTTATATACTAGCTGTTGAACCAGTTTGTTTTTAGAATTATATACATTTATCTTTTATTAAAATGCATAGAAAATGTTTGAAAAAAAAACTTCTGTAAAACTAATGAAGTTACTTCTAATTTTTATAGTAAAATGTAAATTATTTCCCAAAATTAAAAACTAAATTTAATAAACACATGCACCCCATTACCAAGAAACCCCACAACTTTTTAACATATTCTTGGACTCATTAATAATTTTATGACCAAAAGCATAATAAATACATATTTGTTCATTATTAATGTTTCCAAAATTATTATAAAGTATGTTATTTATGGTCCTAATTTATTTATTTGACTGCACTGGTTTGTAGTTGTGTAAATTCTGCAAGCTAATCTTCATAAATGTCATTTTTATAACACCCTTCCAAAAAAGATATATATTTTAATGGAAAAACTTAGACTTTTTTTTTTTAGATAAGTTATTCTTACCCCACTAATTATTCTAACAAAGAGGACTAAAACTGGACCTAGCGCTGATACAACACAAATAACTGTGTAATGAAAAAAGTATAAAAAAATTTGAGACTTAAGTTAGAAAGAGAATTTTTTTAAGATTTCACAAGCGAAGAATGAAAAATCATTAAATAACAGACTACACAATAGAAAAATAAAGGCCATAGACAATGGAATAACACCTTCAAAGCTTTAAGTAAATAAGTACAAAATATATGTCAGAAAAATATATGTCAGACAGAATCCTATATCCAGATAAGTTAGCCTTAAATAACACTGTGCAAAATAAAAATATATTCGTGCAAAGACAAGAGAACTTTTGCTAGTCACACAACACCATCGAAGCTATTGCTAACAGAACAAATAATCCGACTGAAGGAGACTGAACTCAGAAGATGAGTGGAATAAAATGATAAAAGTGGAATAAAAGGTTATAAAGTAAGTGTTTCAAGAAAAAAAACCAAACAAGTATTAATCAAACAACATATAACAATATCAGCAACAACACAATCCAACAGGACTCATCTTGCAATGAAAAGTGTTGTCTGAATATTACAATGACACTCCCTTTTCCCCTTAAGAATATGTTTCTCTTCACTTTATGTTGGTTACAAATGATTTTGCCAGTGGTTATGTCTGTGTGAGGCAAGAATTCCCCACAAATGTATTCCACTTTGCTAAAAATATTTTCTCCTCTATTAATATTGGATATTGATCACAGATGTGATCAGACTTCTGAACAGACTGTCAATGAAAGACTGTACTGTGGACAGCAGCTTTCAAATATCTATAATAACAGCAATAAATTGTACATTGGTCGCTATCTTTTCATATAAGCAACACAGACAGTGAAAGGATTAATAACTGTGTGCCTGAAGAGGATGCTCTAAGTTCAGAAAACATGAATATATACTTCTCTGACTTGAGCTTAACCACTCTGTCTTCATTGTCCTTTTACCTAAGGCCAAAGGGTTAAAGTGTTTACTGCCCACACTACAGACTTGTGGGAAAAAATCTTTGACCATATGAGATAAAACATGCAAATACATGTGACACACAAAAGGAAGGAAGGAATTTTGTAATAAAAATGCTGTCCAAATACAAGAAATTGCTGGGATGGAACACTAGTCTTAGGATACACAGGTTTAAGCTGATGCCAGCCCTTCCCTAGATGAACTGGTCTTTCCAGGGGTCTCATTTTATGAAGTTCATGACCAATATTGAGGCTGGTCTGGGAACTAGTGAGCTGTTCACAGAGCAAGGATAGGCTAAGATAGGCATCTTGGGCAAAAACAGATTGCAAATGCCACCAGTTTACATCAAGCAGGACAGATAAAAATCAGAGCCTTTGTGATACAAGATGGATAGAAAGATTTCAGAGGGCAGAGCCTCATGATTTTTCAAGGGCAAGCGTCCAGCAGGAGGGAATTCTTGTGGGCCCCTTGCAGCGGGGATACTGAGAGTCTGAACAGTCTAACACAGTAAGTTAGGCCTGCTATTCATTTTCTATCTATATAAAATATAGAGCCTTTTTTTACCCAGCACTAATTTTCTCCTGTCTATCTGTCATGTGGATTTACAACTCTGTCACTTCAAACCCATGACGAATGAGAGAGAGGGGCATCAGGGAAAGTCAGGCTGAAAAAAATCTTGAAATTTTTGTCATATATGGATATTGAAACACAAACATATTTTGTTTCCTAATTATTTTTCAATTCTGCCTTCTCCTTACCCAGACTCCAAAATGAACTGTATGCATAATTATAAAATTGGGATCAAAGTCTTAAAACACTATTTAAGGATATTTTTAATCATTTTTTGAACAGAAGGAAAACCATAGAACATTTTGTTCCATTCAGATCATGATATTAAAATTATTTTAAAATATAGTTGTACACAGAGTAGTTTCTTTTTAAATTACTCGATGTAACTTCTAGAAATAATGAAGCATTATCAAGAAAATTAGAGGAACGTGACAAAGAAATAGTGAAAAACAGAAGGTTAAAACAATTTGTTGTGACCAAAGGGGTTATATGGAGATTTTTTTTTTTTTTTTTGGCCCAAAATCCTTCAGGCTATCAAGGTTTTGTGTTTTGTTTTTATTTTTTGCCTGAGACATTCATTCATAAATTCCTTTTTCCTAACTGTTATTATATCATAGACAGCTCTAACTCTCAAAGAGAACCAGAGATTTACATACTTACCTAGGTCACTAATTGAATTAGTGTTTTCCCCCAATTATGTATTCTGCTATTATTAGCATATATGTTATGCCCATATAGTGTCTATTTTGATTCTTCTATCACTTATTATTCTTATATTAGTGTTATGCTTTTGAAAAGTACACTTAAAAGTTTTTCTGATGTCTAAACCAACACTGTCCAATAGAAATGATTTGAGCCGCACATACCAACTTATATTTTCTAGCAGTCATATTTAGAAAAAGATAAAATGATAATGAAGATAGTAATTTTAATAGTATTTTTTATTTAGCCTAACATATCCAAAATATTTTCACATTTAATAAATTACATTTAAACATGCAATCAATGTAAAAATAATTATTGAGGAGGCATTTTATAATTCATGCTAAATATTTGAGATTTAGCATTTCACACCCAGAGCACATTTCAGCTCATACTTGTCACATTTCAGTTGCTCGAGGGTCACAAGTAACTAGTTGCTACTTTACTGAACAGTGGAGATACCAACAAGTAAATATGAAAGGAAACCATTGAAGTCTTGAAATGAAAGCATCTTCCTAAAAGATGTTATACAATATCATTCAACAGTAGTCATCAAAATCTTTTCTGTATTATAGTGGTGCGTACGACTTGTTTGAGGGAAATAACTCCAGATAAAGTAAGATATACAACTCAACTATGTAGCAACCTGAGCATCTTCTAATTTAGCTACTTCTCTTTGTTGCTCTTTTAAGTTTATGTTAATTCTCTGAGAATCAGGCCCCAGAGCACATGAAAAGTTTCACAGTTGTCTCATTTAGGAATTCCCTAGAAGAGTTGATGAGTGATATTTCATGAAACTGTAATAAATGATAATTCACATTTGGTGGGGTATCAGTTCTGAAATGTTTCAATCCTTATGGATTTTAGGTATCTTTAAGAGATTAATTTGATCAAATATTTTCCTTGACAACCTTCTGCTTATCAGACACGTCCCAGCTATTCTAACCCGAAACAGAATTCAGCCTCTACACGGAAATAATCCTTTTTTTTTTTTTTTTTCAGTATAGTCAGGTCATTTATCTTCTATTCAAATCCCTCCAAATAAATCTTGCTCATTTAGGGTAAAATTTGAAATCCTTGCTTTGGCCTACATGACCTCATCGCTTCCTCCACCAAATCTTCCACCATTTCCCTGACCCCGTCCTCCCTCTGCTGTGGATACACTGACTCATCACTGTTTCTCAAACATGGACTTGACGTGTCCTCCGATTAGATGTTTCCCTCGGACACCACGTGACTCTGTCTCTACCTCTCTGATGTGTTTCTTGATTATCCATTTTCCAATGAGCCTAATCTGTCCACATTACTGAAACTTTCAAGGTTACTTCCCATGATCATCAACCCTCTTGTCTATTTTGTTTTTCTCCACACACTTGTTTGCTATCCAGTCTATGTTTTGAATCCTTTCTTCATTATTACTCCTACTCTTCCAAACTCTAAGCTCTGCAAGGGCAGAGATTATTACCTGGTTCCTGCTGCATTCACAGCATATCATGTAAACATATGTTGAATTGATAGATAAACTTAAAACTTATCTAAAGTTAAAGTATCTAAAATACTTATATAAATATGTTTAAAACAGTGTAATAAAAAAAACTGCCCCACAAATGTGATATATATTTTAAAAGTTATCTGATTATAACTTATTTTGATGGTCCAAAAATGAGTTCTACATAATATTTATAGCCACTCTTTGTTTAAATAAATAAACAAACATGATTACACTGAGATATGAGGCCTTTTAATTCTTTTGGTGCTTCATTGGTGAGTGTGACTATTTTTAAAATATGATTAACATATTGTGCTTGTTCACAGTTATAATGGAGAGTTAAAAAAGAACACATCAAAAGCATTAAAAATAACTTTAAACTGATTTTAGGGAGTTCTGGATCTAAATCTTAATAATTTTCCCACATTACTATAAAGCAAATGTTAATTTTGAAAAAAAGCTCAATCTTATTTTAAATGGGTGGAAATTCTCAAAGGATGATTTCTTTCTTTTTTAACAAGCAGTCACCCATATTTTTGACAATTTAATATAACCATAATTATCGCACTGTCTTTCAAAGAATTTGTGAAGTTTTAAAATTCTACTAGCTAGATTTTAAAGATTGTTATTCTAAAGTTCTCTCAATGGTAAGTATAATAGAAAGCAAAGTTTACGGGTCGGGTCTGAAAAAATAAAAATTAAAACTCTTATAAAGCAATACTATGTGAATATTGAAAACAACATTCACAAATGATTAATTCCTTGTACCTCTAATACTGTGAAAAATTAAATATATTCAAATGTGGTTTAGAGTAAATTTTATTAAGAGATACCAATAATAAATAATATAACATCAATTAATAATGAGCTATAATTTTTGAGAACTTACTATGTGCTATTCACAATGCTAAAAGCTCTGAGAATAAATTTGTTTCCTCTGCAGAAGTCTTCATTTTATTAAGTGAGAACCCCATATTTGCAGTTGTTGGCTCCAACCAGTGAAGCCGCCTGGAATGGGAGGAAAATGGCGGCTGAAAGATATTGGGTCCTAATTAATCCCAATTAAGAATTTTCACATGGACCTAGATTATCCAGAAACACCCCAAATCCAAAATCCCAAATGTCTTCATGACAGAGTTAGAGAACATTCTACACACAGCAAGGTGAAGGCAATATGATGATAGAAGCAAAGGTTAGAATCACGTGACCATAAGCAAAGGATGCCAACGATACACGTGGGATGACTCAGTGAACACCTGTGCAGAACCCGCACTCTAAGGTACAGATTCCCGAGACCTGTGAGGAGACTCACAGCATTTTTGAGAAAGTTACATCAGCAGAGACATTGTCAGTTTGGACTTTAACAAACAAAATGAAATGAAATGTGACTATCAAACTTTCAAAATGTCATAGGTTAAAAACAAGTTGGTAAAACTATTTATCTGAAAACATATACCACTCGTGGGGGGGGTTATCTGGAGGTCATAGCCATAGAGGCCAAGGGGGAGCTGTGGGTCTACAAGCAGGTGCCCAAGATAATGGCACCAAGAACAGAACAATGAGCCCACGGGGTGGCACGTATATCCACCGAGAATTATGCCTAAAATCTGAAAATATATTATTTTCTCTGCTATATTTCAAAATTTCTTGTAACCAGTGATTTCTTTTTTTCTTTACAGTTTCTTTCTTTGGCAATATCAATACCCTTGCTCTGTACCTACCCCCATCATTACCTATGGGCACGCACACCTAGTTTTTAGCCTCATAGGTCTACAGATGGAAAGTATATTTTTCCCAAGATGAATCATATCCAAACTCTAATCACTACCTAATTTAGATGATTTAGATAATTAGCACTGAAATATTTGAGTCAGTATTTAAATGACATTTGGACTTGAGTTGATGCTCAAGTTGGGCATCAAATAGGTTGGTTCTTTGGAAGATGTTGGGATAAGGTAAATGTGTTTTGCATGTGCAATGGATATGAATCTTTGCAGTGTACATGGCAGATGCTTGTAGGCTGAAACATGTTCCTCAAAAGATGTATACATTTTAATCTCTGATTCGAGGCCTGTGGAGTTCCCTGTTAGCCATTAAGGAAGTGCAACATCAGATAATGATGACATATAAATATACACCATTAAATTACTAAAAATTAAAAATACGTAACATACTATTGCTTATGATGTAAGGAAACTAAAATTTTCATACATTGATGAGGGTGAGGGGGTAGAAAATGATACCTGCGCAGCTTCCTTGTTTTTTTTTTTTGAGACAGAGTCTTACTATGTCACCCACAGTAGAGTACTATGGCATCACAGCTCACAGCAACCTCCAACTTTTGGGCTCAAGCGATTATCTTGCCTCAGCCTCCAGAGTAGCAGGGACTACAAGCATGCACCACAATGCCCAGCTATTTTTAGAGATAAGATCTCACTCTGGTTCAGGCTCATTTGTTTTTTTCACAACTCAAACTCTACTTGAAATGGATGCATTTTATGTAAAGTATATCTCAACATCAGTGTGAAAATATAAACCCTGAAATGTTAAAAATAAGTAAATGTAAAAGTTACTAAACTTAAAGTTTGACACAAAAAGAGAAAGAATAACTAAAAAGATCAATAAATGATAAATTGAAATGATAAGCAAAGACCACCTTGTCCATCAAAAAGATAAGTAGTTTTTAATAAATTTTTCTGAACATTGAAGGCATATATAATCTCTACCCTTTACAAGTTGCCACAGCAGAGAGTAAAAGAACAAACTTACCCAATTTATTTCTTAAAATTTAATCACAAACTGGGCTGGAAAATACAAAGGAAAACAATTGCAGGCCTTCTTCACTTGGAACCACAGAGGTAAAAATCCCAAACAAAATACCAACTGCAGAGATGTGGATCAACCCACGTAGACACCAATTCATGAGTGACCAATAAAATGTGGTATGTGTATACCATGGAGTACTACTCAGCCATAAAAATGATTAATCAATGCCTATTGTAACAATTGGGCTGGAACTTGAAATCACTTATCCTAAGGGAAGCATCTAAAGTATGAAAAAGCAAACTCCACATGTACTTGCTACTAAATGGGAACTACCACTAAGCACACATGTGCCCAGTGGGAAGTAAAACTCAGCAGAAATCAAGCAGGAGAAAGGACGGAGTAGCGCCATGGCCAAAAAACCTTCCCTAATGGTGCAGTGAACATGGTTTGGATGACAGGTGCACATATAGCCATAATTTGAGCATTACAAAAGCAACCAGTATAACCAGAAACATTTGTACCTCCTTAATATTTTGAAAATAAAAATACCAATGAGCTGATTTCCATTCTAAAAAATAATAATGGGAATAATAAGGATAAAATGGGATTCGTGGTTTGCTCAACTTTCTAAATGAAAGTGTGGGTTGATTAAATGTGTTCTCTAGTGTGGGACTTAGCATTTGCGTCCAATTTCCCTTAGATGACCTTGCTTCTGACCCTCAGAACAGTAAGGAAGAGCCAGTGCTCCTATAAGGCAGTGTCCTTTTATTCAACTTGCTGTCTGCACCAAAGCAGTTTTGGGTTATGTTGACCCAGGGTCTATACAGGTGGGCCATGGACTCACTGTGTCATTGGTTTTCTTTTCTTTTCTTTTTTATAGTTTTTGACCAGGGTTGGGCTTGAACCCACCACCTCTGGCATATGAAGCTGGCGCCCTGCCCTTGAGCCACAGGTGCCACCATCATTGGTTGTCTTGACCTTCTCTTTTTCATTTAATTCTTTGCATGTTATGAGAGTATGAGCACAGAATGGCTACACTTTTTCCATTATCTGGCTTAAAAGGCACTCTTCAGAACATTTGGCCTTCTAAGACCCACTTTGAGTTGCAGAGGCAAGGAGATATTGGGGAGCACCAGGAGTGGTTGATTGGGGCCACAGATCCATGTAGATGTACATTGGCAACAGTGAAATAGAAACAATAATAGGGAACAGTTATTAGATGCTTGCTGTATACCAGGTATCATGCCCAGTACTTTGTAAGTATTGCCCCATTTAATTCTTAGTATGACAATTGGATCACATGTCCTCCTCATCTTACACAGAAAGCAAAGGATACTTGGTCTTAAGCAACTCACTAAACTTCAGACAAGTTAACAAGCAGCAGAGCCCTGGCAGAAGAAGTTTGGCTAAGATGTTACCAAATACCTAAGTTGATATCCAAGGCACAGAGAAAGTGATTCTGGGTAAGAAGAGCTTTGACAACATAATCCCATAAAGTTAGCAGAAATTGAGATTTTTTTGCATAAATAGTTGGGTGAATTGATTCATAAACTATTTGTTTTTGTTTTTTTTTTTTTTCAACATACTTGGTCTGTTGGGCCTTAGGAAGCAAAAAGTGACCCCCTAAATCACTACATGGTCAATGTTAGTGGCATCAGAATGAGCTGTTTTTCTTTTACTGTACATTATTTTAAAGCATGATGATCTATTTTACTTATGGCAGTACTGATACAAAGTAAACTGTTCTCAGAAGTTAAATGAGATATTGCCCATGTTATATCTGGCTTACTCCAAATGATTTTTCCTTAGTAAGATACACATCTATTGTAATGATATTTATACATAGACTACAAGTAGTATAGAAGACAGAAGTTTAATAAAGTAATAATTATACCAAGATGTCTAAAAATGACTTAAATGAAATGAAAGGCTTTCCAGAAATGAATTTTCTCAGTTTTCTTAATGATCATTACGAAATAAGAAACCATATTTTCTTAAAGAAGTGTAGTTTTCATGGGAGATATCATGAAAAAGAAGGATTTCATTGTTTGAAAATGGACAAACTATAGCTCACCGACTGTTTTTGTAAAGCACTTAAAATGGTTTCAAAATTTTTAATATTGAAATATTAAAGAGAAAAAAGTATTTTTCACCCAAGAAAATTTTCTGAAATTCACATTTTAGTGTCCACAAGCAGGTTTTACTGAACACAGCCACTTTGTTCTGTATTACCCGTGGCTGCTTTCACGTTGCAGTGAGACAGTTGTGTACCAGGACAGGGACCAAAGGCCCAAAATATTTTTGCTTTTTATTTTGAGTTAATATGAGGGCACATGTGATTAGCTTGCATTGTTTGCATTTGTAAGGTAAAGTCAGAGCTGTAGTTGAGTCCTTCATCCAGGAATTGTGCCACATACCCACACATCAGACCTGTTATGTAGGAACTTACCAAACCCTCCTCCCCTTTTCTTGAATTCAATTGTGTTCTCTTATGTGCGCCTGTAATTGTTGATCTAAAACGTTTACTTCCTTTCTACAGAATCACTGAATTTCACTCTTAGCCAACAGGATATTTCACCACTTCTTTTTTTCCCCAGCAATTTTCTTTGGTGACATTCTGTCATACATTAGGCTTTTCTCATTTTTTTGGTATTAAAGTCCTCAAATGTCAAAAAAGTTTTTGAAATATGCTATGACTTTTCAAATATAGATTCAAATTTCTCTCAAAAATCTCCGAACTTCTGTATGTTGTTCTCATAATTAGGGGCCATCTGATTATAATTTGAGTTTTTTAACTATTCCTCAGTTTTTCCACTTGTTAATCTCTGATTTATTTTTTATTGTATCTATAATATTCTAAAACAGAAACACAATCGTGTTAAAATCAATGCAGGTTTTAAACACATTGCTGACTATATTAACTATGTCTATGTCTCTAAGCCTGCAAATTCCTTACGTTATTTGATAACTTCTTGAAAGATTTATGAGACATACACGTGGGATGTGGGGGGAGAGAGGAAGCAGGAGCAGGGATAGAGGGAGGAAGAAGGGATTTGAAAGCCATGCCAGCAAACACCAGCCAGGCCTCCAGTCTGACATCTGCATTCTGGGCTCAGCCTCCAGAACTCAGCTGAATGAAACGGTAGAATCAGTGCCTTGGCCATCTGTACCAATTAACGAAACCCTTACGTTCTCGCTGCAGCTGATGGCTCAGACCTCTGCAGCACAATAAAATGCCTAGAAATTCTATTTGCCATTTTGTGGAAAGGGGCAGGAAATATTGATCAAGGCCACAACATAAGAGCTCATTCAATTCAAAGCAGCAGAAAGGCATTAAGACAACAAATATTTTCAACTAAAGAATAAAGGGGTTGGTGTTGCATCAGCTATGCATAATTACGAACAGTTGTTACCTTCGTAATTGGATGGCTGGGAAATTCTCTTTAGCTGTCGGCATCCAACTGGCAGGGTCAAAACTGTTCACTGTGTGCATAATGTCTGATGAACAGCTTCCTGCCCGTGCTCTGTGTTATGGATACAAATGTTACTTTCAGATAATAAAGGCAAACCAGTCTTCATTTATATTATTATGAGCAGTGGGAAAGGAATGTGTTGATAGTAAATGAGGACGATAACTTTCTCCCTTAAAACCCATGACAATTTCAGATCAGATAATTAAGGCACAAGATAGGTCACCTTATGTTATTTCCTGAAGCTATCAGTTTCCCATTTCACATCTACTACAGCAGTTCATACAAGAATGCTGACTTTAATTTTTGTTCCAAAAAACGGAGAGCTTTGTATATTTGCACCCAAAATGTTTTACTTAACTCAATATGCACGGCTGTCAGAATGTTATGATAAAAATATACTCTGGCCTCACTGAAGAGACCACGGCCAGCAGAGCAAACTGCCTTTAGGAACTGGACCGAGGCTAGTGATCCGGGGAGAGCACTGGTATTTTCATGGTCCTGTAGAACCGGTCTTCATTTCCTCTGAAATTATCTGGATACTCCTAGTCAATTTTACACAGTCCACTGTGCAGCTATAGTTGCCTGTGTCAGCCATCCCACATTGTTCTCTAATAGAAACTTTCCGTAACAATCAAAGCAGACTTTATCCATCAAAAATCTATCATACAGTAGGGAAAAATGCAACTTTCAGAGGAGGATGAAGAGGCATTTCTTCCAGAGCACTGCTGCATTGAAAAAAAAATAGGTTAAAATTTATCTTGCTTCTCAGATAATACACTACAGCAAAATCAGCAGGGAATTTGTGTCTGCCAGGGTGCAGTTATGCTGACAGATATAGATGCTGCAATCTGGTTTCTTTCTAATTGTTCTGTCATTCAAAACATTTGTATGAAGATTGAGGGGGGGAAAAGGATGATATTTAAGGATAGCTAAGTCTGCGATACAGAGTGCAAAGCAACCCTATCCCCCAGTTGACTGTTTCGTACATTCTCGCCTTTGTGTCTATGAATTTCAATACTGTGTTAAGTACAACGGTGCTGTGCTATAATAATGGAGTCTTTCAAAATACCACGGACTAGAACACGAGTTGAGCCTCCATGTTTTATGATGCTATTTCCCCAGGCAGCCCAGCTTACTGCACCTCATCTCGCCTCAGCTTTAGCAATAGAAGGAAATATTAAGAGTTCCATCACTGCCTAGAGGTGAAATACATCTTTGAAACCTCCATAAAGGCAGGAATGGATATTATACAGATTTCGCTAGGGAATTAAGAACACATTCCATATTTGTTTTTCAGGTTTAAGTGTAAGTGCTTGAAAGTCAGTTGCATTGGCTTCAAATATAATCTAAGAAGTCATGTTCTTTTCCCCCATCTCGATTGGTAAATTTAAAAATGTTGCATACAAATATAAAAGGAAAAGAACAGCCAAATCTAAAACTAAATTATTACAGTAAATTCTTCATTACCTGGTATTTTACTAAATACAATCCCCTGAGTGTCGGGTACACTAATGCTGTTTGTAGTAATTTTAAACAGTATGGGTTATTATCTCCTGCAAAAATATCTTAAAGCCATTAAGATAGGCACGTATTTAAGTTCAACAAAACTATAACGTTTCAAAATCAAAACAAATTCTCTGCCATACTGTAAGTTCTATTAAGGTTAAAACTCTTTCTCATTCACCACTGATACACATGAATACCCAAAAGATTTCACTACATGAAATAATCAAAAATATTTTAAATAAGTAAATAGTAAATAAGTAAAATAGTAACCATTTTCAAAAACAAAAATAACACAAAGAAACTATTTTTAGAATTTCCATCCTTGCCAGTCCATTATGTTTTGCATTCAATAAAGTAAACTTTGTCAGTGATTTTATTGTTGGTTATGTTTCGTGGGGTCATAATTCTCCTTAACTTGGTGATCTGCTGTTATACATTGAATTGTGTTTCTCCACCCCCTAAAATGTATATGTTAAAGTTCTAACCCACAATATCTCGGAATGTGACTTTATTTGAAGGTCAAAGGTAATCACGTTAAAATGAGTTCATCAGGGTGATCTTTAATCTAATGTAAGGAGTGTCTTTATAAAAAGGGAAAATTTGGAAACACATATGCACACAGGGGAGACACCAGTGAAGAGGAAGGCAGATATGAGGGGGAGGTTTCCAGAAGTCAGGAATTGCCTGCAGACCACCAGAAGCCAGGCAGAAGTCAGAGAGAAGATGGAGCCACTCGCAGCTCTCAGGAGGAGTCACCTCAGTACTGAACTTCCAGCCTCAGGGACTATGAACTTCAAAATACCCCGTTAGTGTTCCTGTTATAGCTGCCCTACCAAACTAATACATCTGCATAAAATTTGGTGACTGTTTCTCAGAAAGTACAACAATTATTCATTCACAGCATGACATGAGTATTGTACCATGTTATTCAATAAGAAAAATAGCATTTTATTTACAAACAGTATTATTCCTATCAAAATAAAGGTCATAAGGCAGCTTTTTCTCCTCTAATAGTTTTTTAAACACTAGAGGGTTTCTCAGTTAACTTTTTGAAGTCTCTAATATTTTTCAGTTTTCAGTAAAAAGTTTGTATAACAAATTTGCCTGTATTAGAGAGGATATGTTTTAAGGATACTTGTTAGTTTGGAGGGTTTGTTTGTTTAATTTGTTTTTTGTTTGTTTTGTTTTCTGAGACAAGGTTTCATGATGATACCCAGGATAGAGTACAGTGGCATCATCATAACTCACTGCAGCCTCAGTCCCTTGGATTCAAGTGGTCCTCCTGCCTCAGCCTCCCAAGTAGCTGATAGCACAGCATACCACCATGCCTGGCTAAGTTTTCTAATTTTTATAGAAAATTATGTGGTTTCAGTCTTTCTCAGGCTGGCCTTGAACTCCTAGCTTCAAACAATCTTCTTGCCTTAGCTTCCCAAAGTACTAGGATTACAGGCATGGCCCCCTGCACCTGAAAACTTATTAGTTTTTTAATCTATCTGTTCACAGCATGGCATGAGTAGGTAAAAAAATTCTTCATGGTTTTAATTTATTTAATAATCATGGGCTGATTTAGCCAAATATACAACAGGAATCTTTAGAAAAATGGCAAAAAGGTAAAAGAAATGCAAAGTAAGTATAAAATAAGTATAAGAAGAACTTTATCTGGTATTTATGTAGAACTGTGCAGTTAAAAATATTTTATAACTTTTAAGGAAGGAACTTACAAGACCTGGAGGGCCTAACACTTGACTGTTGTATGGGACAGGGTTTTGAAAGAAGGCAAAATGCAACACAAGGTCTCATTTTTTATGAGGAGGATGATTATATGCTGCTACTGTATGCAGGCACCACCTGTGCGTGAAAATAACAATGTCAGTACTCTAGATTAAAGCCCACCCTCCGGTCTTTTAATGGAATGTGGCATAGGCAAGTGTCTTCAACTCTTTGTTTGAATTTCAGACTCTTCGAATTAACTACAATTGGAAAATGTTTGCTTACTTTGCTCAAAGGTCTTGCAAGCTCAGCACAAGCTTCTTAGCACATTAAACTCTTCACTTTCTCCCTTCCCTGTCTCCTCTGTACAATGCTTCAATAATATTAACCTTTTAAAATGTCTCTTCTTAAAAGACTCATCTTTCTGTAGTGCAGGTGTGTGCTAGATCTCACCCCTTCTCAGTACAACTGCCTACAAATCTGTAGCTGTGATTACTAATAGCTTAAAGGTCAAATTCAAGATGTGTAACACAAGTGAATTAAAATAAACTCTAAATAGATCATTGTTTACTTATTAAGTTGAAGAAAATAATCAACTTGCATGTTTGCAGAACCTTTATTACAAATAGTTTATCTCTGCAGTACTATTCCGTTGTCATTGATAACTTTTGAAAATACATTGGAATCCAATTCAGAAGGCCTGCCATCGTTGATGGCAAGGGTGCGTTTCTCCCAAACATTTCCCTAAATATTCTTATTTTCTCTTCTTATTCAAGATAGTTGAAGCCATTGCTCAGACACTTGTGCTGTTAAGTGGTATTATTTCACACTTCACTGCAAAATTTCACATAAACAATGAGCGTATAATAGTTTGGGTGGTGTTTTAATAACATAAACTACCTTTTGAAATAAAAATTTAGATTTTTCTCCATCTTAATTAATGATGAAAGCTGTCTTTGGGGAAGATCTGAGACACTGCATGATTTTCGACCACCTCCCACAATAGTGGAAAACACAAATGAAAGTGGAAAACTCTAGGGTGCCTAGATAGAGACCTCTACACTCATGAAAAGTAATTTTTCTCCTCAACCAAAAATATATCAATAATACGCAGAAGTTTATGCCTAGTCACTAACATGGGTAAAATTAACGAGCTCCACAAATGGTTCTTCCAGTGATAAATCAGTGTCTGGGGCAACCTTGTGGCATTATTATATTAAAATGGCTGTTAATTATTATGTTAAAATGGCCACGTTTGTTCTATGGTGGAAATTCTGATAAGGAAGAATTTCTTTGTAGCTCAGGGGTTCTCTTCATGCTGCCCATCTTAGCGTTACTGATACTGGCTGCAGTAGACCAGTACCTTATTCCCACGGTCTGCATAACCCTCTAGGGTTGTGGGTTTATAGAGCCTTGATTGTGCCCTTGCTTTCATTTCATGTGAAATCACATCTCCCCTCCCCCTAAATGAATGTTATTAGGATTCCCTTCTTTTTTATTCCTTTTCTGCCTCCTCTCTTTTTTTCTTCCTGATGACATTATTAATGCCTAGCATATACAGAGAATCTAATTTTAAGTTAATATTAGTGAACATATGAACAGGATATTAGAGCTTGGTATATAATATAATCTACAGTAGAAAAAAGAATAACAGAATGTAAGTGAAAGAAATTCAATTTAAGTACCACAAGATACAGGTTTTGGTTTTTGTTTTTATCATTGGATATTGCATTTATAATTCTAAACTTTTTGATTGCAGTCTCCTACAACTATCCTGAACAGATAATTTCATAGAGTTTTAGTGATTGCCATAAACTTACCGAAGTAAATGAAGACATATTCTTTACAAAAGAATAATGTTTAATTGGGAGTCCTTTGGTCTGAGAATATTAGTTATTCACTGTAAAGGGAATTTCCTATCTTCAAAATATAATACTGCTTTGATTTTCAGCAAGCTAGTTTCTGTCATGTTAATATTAATGAATTTGAGATCAGTTTAGCACCTGGAAAATCAATAAAAAGTATAAAATCTTTTCAATGAGAAGCCCAACAGAACACTCTGTGGCATATAAAAAGTATCTAAAGACTATCTAACTATCAAAGCATGCCAACGGGTAATTTTTTGTAATGTATAAAAGGCATTCATAGTCTCTTGTTGTTCTCTTTAATAATGTTGATGATTATAATATTATGTTCTTTCTTTTGAATACTATAGAACCTGCATACAAAATATACCTCATAAATTACAAGTGGCCCTTCAAAGATCAACTCAACACAGACTAACTCAATAGAAAAACAAATATAATTATGTTAAATTTAGGGCTCAAAGTCACTACTTCAGATTATTTACTTCCATGTCTTTCTTGGCATATAGAGTACCATGGCCATATCTATTTGCTACCCTCTATGCCCAGGGCTTAATAAAATGCTTAACTCAAAGTCGTTGTTCAATAAATTTATGTGTTTAATTAAGTCATATGAAACTGGATAGTACATAATAACAAATATTTGAATGAAATATGAATTTTGAACCAGTTAACGTCTTTCATTTATTAATATTGGCTTTATTTTAGTGCCTTCAGTATCAATTTAATAACTTGAAATAATAGAGATAATAATTGCATTAAGCTACAGATGATGAAAATTAATAAAAATCAAGATTATCTCAAGGAATTTAATAATAAAGCTCCCAAAGGTCATAGACAAAAGAAGGTCCTAAGGGAAACAAGAAAAAAATTAGAAGAAAAAAACATATAAAGGAGCTCTAATAAATCAGACAGCTGAATTTTCAGTAAAGTCTTTATAGGCCAGGAGATAATGTCATGACATATTCAAAGTACTGGAAACAAACAAAAAAAACCTTTAACCCTAGGATATTAAATCCTACAAAAAAATCATCAAACATGAAGGAGAAATAGAATTTCCAGACAAACAAAAACTAAGGAATTTCATCAACGCTGGATCCATCCTATAAGAAATGCTAAAAGGAATTCTTCAATATGAAAGAAATGTATGCTAATGAGCAAAAATAAATTATTTGAAGGTCTACAATTCATTGGTAACAGTGAGTCCACAAATACAAAATACTCTATTACTGTAATTGTGCTATATAAGCCACTTATATCTTGAGTAAGAAGACTAAAATGCAAATCTATCAAAAATAACTACAACTTGGGCAGCCCCTGTGGCTCAGTGAGCAGAGCACTGGCCCCATATACTGAGGGTGGTGGGTTCAAACCCAGCCCAGCCAAACTGCAACAAAAAAATGCCAGGTGTTGTGGCAGGCACCTATACTCCCAGCTACTCAGGAGACTGAGGCAAGAGACTCGCCTAAACCAAAGAGTTGGAGGTTGCTGTGAGCTGTGATGACATGCACTCTACCAAGGGTGATAAAGAGAGACTCTGTCTCTAAAATAAAATAAAATAAAATAACTAGTGGGGGTCAGTTAAATTATAAATTCTGTTAGATTTATCCCTGCTTATTTGTGAAAAGAGTTATCACATTTTAAAATAATTGATTATGGAGGCTCAGCACCTGGGGCTCAAGTGGCTAAGGCGCCAGCCACATACACCTGAGCTGGCAGGTTTGAATCCAGCCTGGGCCCACCAAAACAACAATGATGGCTGCACCCAAAAAATAGCCGGGCATTGTGGCAGGCGCCTGTGGTCCCAGCTACTTGGGAGGTGGAGGCAGGAGACTCAGTTGAGCCCAAGAGTTGGAAGTTGCTGTGAGCTGTAATGCCACGACACTCTACCCAGGGCAACAGCTTGAGGCTCTGTCTCAAAAAAAGAAATTGATTATGGAATATACTTTTGAAGTTTCATGGAAGCATCAACTTAAAAAATTGCAACAGATAGACAAAAAATAAAAATCAAGAAATTAAAAAGCCAGACTCTAAGCACTGATTATACAAGCATTATACAAGGTAACAAATACATTTGTACCCCCCTTAACATTTTTAAATTTAAAAAAGAAAAATAAAACACTATCAGAGACTTTTAATAAAGGATTTCAGGAGGAAAAAGAAAAACAGGACAACAAAAATAATAAATCAAACAATAACATTATACTAGTAAGTCTTGACCTATTAGTAAAAACACTGTGAATGGACAGAATTTCCCAGTCAAAAGATATAGTCTGGCTGAATGGATGAAAATACAATACCCAACTATATGTTGTGTACAAGAAACCTACTCTACCTATAATGACACATAGAGTAAAAATAAAGGAGTGGAAAAAGATACACCCTATAAATGGAAACTAAAAAAGGGTCAGAGCAGCTATATTTATATCAGATAAAATATATTTCAAGACAATAACTATAAAGAAAGATAGGGAAAGTCATTATATAATCATAAAGTGCAAGAATTCAGCAGAAACAGATAACAGTGCCAAGTGTAATGCACTCATCAGTAGAGCATCCAGGTATATAAAGCAAATATCAGCGCTAAAAAGATAGATAGATTAGACCTTAATACAATAATCATTGAAGACTTCAGTACTCCACTTACTGCACTGGACAGATGGTTCATATAGACATTCAACAAAGACAGAAACATTGGGGTTAATCAGCACTATAAACCTAATAGGTATGTGCAGAAGGTTTCATCTTAACAGCTGCAGAATACACACTCTTTTTCCTCTGCTCATGTGTCATTCTCAAGGACAGACCATATGTGAGGCCACAAAACAAGTCTTAAAAAACTCAAGAAATTGAAATCATATCATGTATTTACTGAACCAAAATGGAATAAAATGACAAACTGGTGAAAGGGGAATGTTGAAAACTATAAAAATACAGGACAAACACATGAACATTTAGTGGGTCAATAAAGATATTAAGAAACATATTTTAAAAATTCTCACAACAAATGCAAATGAACACACAATGTCAAAATCTGGGGGATGCAGAAAAAGCAGCACTAAGCAGAAAGTTCCTGGCAAATAAAACCCTACATCAAAAGAAAAGCTTCAAATAAATAATCTAACAGAGCATCTCAAGGAACTAGGGGGGAAAAAAGAACAAACCAAACCCAAAATTAGTAGGGTAGAAGAAATAATAAAGATTGGAATGTAAATAAAAAAACAAAACAAAAGTAATCATCCAAAAGATCCCTGAAATGAAAGGTTGGATTTTTGAAAAGATAAACAAAATTGACAAGTCTATGATTACACTATGAGAAAAAGAAGACTCACATGAATAAAATCGGAGTTGAAAAAGGAAACATTACAACTGATATTGTAGAAATTCCAAAGATCATTACAGACTATGATAAAAAAATGTTAAACATAAAATAAATTGATTTGTAGTCAAGATTCATTAAATTTTACAACAATGATAAATACCTCTATATAACAAAAAAATATTTTAACATAGAATATGAACTTCTACTTTGTCTAGTCCAGGAGTCCTCAAACTTATTAAATAGGGGGCCAGTTCACTGTCCCTCAGACCATTGGAGGGCTGGACTGCGGGCCCTGGGTCAAGTCGGCTGCTAAGCAGGACAGGCAGCGGTGGCAAAAACACCAGCAGGCCAGATAAATGTCCTCGGCAGGCCACATGTGCCCATCCATAGTTTGAGGACATCTGGTCTAGTCAGTTTATTTAATCTATGATAAATTTCTAAAATGTAAACCAACTATAAATAAAATATAGACAATACATAAATTGGAATTCTTACAAACATTGGCATTAATATCTAAAAATGTAGGTATATTTTTTATTAATTATTGATTTTCTGAAGCATGAAGCCTCTTCATTGAATGACAAGGCAAAGTGGGACGGACTTGTTCAGAACCAGTGTCTATAAAATACATAGAAAATTCACGGTAGATGTCTTTTCAGTTTAGTGGGTTGCCTGGAAGAGCATTCGAATCCGATACACACAGATCTGTCAGGAAGATGGCAGGGAGCCCTGGGATCGGTCCTTGCAATTAGTAAAAGAGGGTAACTAGTAATTCATGAAATTTCAAAAGTAGGTCTAGAAATATAGTATGTTCATCATAATTTTAAATAAAAATATCATATTCCATGGCCCTCCAAGAAGGAGCACTACTTTTCAGAAAGAAAGCAAGTCGTGGGTTGCATATCCATCCTCTAGCACAGACTGGAAAGGGAAAGAACTCCGGAGAGATGACCTCTCTAAGTTCCCTGATGAACTAAAATTCAGCTCAACCTATAAAGAAAAAATACTTTATTCTGGGCTTAATTGAGTCCCATCTTTGTGCCAGATAAGCAACAGAGCTCTACTCTCTCTCTTTTTCCATCCGTGAGTTTCAGAACTTCCAAGTTCCTATTTTATTGCTTATTAAATGTTTGTCAAATGAGGAGCTTGTTCAGGCCTGTTAATTGGTATGGCTTCCCATCTCCTGTCACATTGATTTGGCCAGAAACCTAGCAAAATAAAGATCTGCTAATTAGTTGTGTGGGTCTGTTACAAGTAAGTTCACAGAGCAAATGTGCACAGAAAACATTGAAAATGCTCTTCATTTTCTCTCTTTAAAAAAAAAAAAAAAAAAAAAAAAAACCTGGTTTTAAAATGGATGCTTAACAGACACTAATGGAAAAGTATAATGCAGTAATTTTACTAAGTCTTTCAAAAATAGGCAAATGAGATTAAATACACATGGGATAATATAAGAGGAATTTCTATGATCTACAATAAATAGCACTTTAAAATAGAATTATAAAAAAATGCAATCTTTTAAAAACCTACTAGCTACGCAAGATGAACTGAAAAGCAATTTATTATGTGAATAATTAAAAGAGAAATAAAAAGTACTCTTAAGACCTTCATTCACGATAGTAATTGGAATAATAAAATTTTAATAATGCATCTAATCCCCAATATTTTTCTGCAAAGCTATAGCAAATTAATGCTAATCCACAGAATGTAATGTGACCCCAAGATCCATTGATTTGATTCTCTCTGGCCATTTTTTACGACTTCCCTGGAGTGCAGGTACCCAAAACTTTAGGCTTTGGCAGATGGTGAAACATTCACTGTGGACATCAATGTGTTGGAGAATTTAATTTTTTAATAAATGCTTCAACTTCTTTGGAAACTTAAAATATTACAACGAAAACAATCATTGGGCACTGACTATATAACAGACACTGACCTCTGAACATTATTTCATGTTTCATTAATTACATTTTACTAACATGTTAACCAAAACTCAGAGGATAAGTAGCTTGTTCAAGGTCACACAGGATAGAAATGATAGTTGAACCTATACCTGCCTATCTTCAGTAATGAAGGCTCATTTTATTAAGGATTTACTGTACACCAGGTGGTGTCTAAGAACTTTATATACACAAGCACCTTAATTTTATACAACAGTCCAGTGAGGCAGGAAACATTATTGTCTATATTTTACAGATGAAAAAACTAAGGCACAGAAAGATGGTAACATGCCCGGCGTCATACATGTGGTGACAAAGATATGCACATAAGCGATCTGGCTCAAGAAGTATTTCTAGGGCATCTTTCTCTACAACCACTCATGTTTCACTACACTAACATCATGAAGTAATTGAAAACTTCACCTTGTCTGAGATTCAAAATACTTAATTTCAAGAACATTTGGAAGAGTTACCTGTACAATTACTTCCATGCTATCATTTAAGGGTCAAGGGTATCCTGAACGACCCTCTCTCTCATCTCTCTCATGTCTCTCTCCCTCTCCTGATACGTATACAAAATGAGACATAAGGCTTTTAGTCTTACTTCCTTTTAAGAAGGCCTCAGGGAATAGTAGAAAGCATATAGGTTTTGGTGCTTATATTATAAAGCTTTGAAATAGCTCAACTTTTTCCTCCTGATGTTGCTCTAAGCATAGATTAATTTTATCATCTTTTAATATATACATTGCCCAGATCTAACCAGCTCAAAGATAAGTGAAAAGAGAACTAGATTTCAAGAATTTCATATCATCTTATTTCATTAATCGACATTCCCCATTCCCTCCTAAAATTCTATAAATATGTATCATTATCTCTTACATTTTACAAACAGTAAAATTAAATATCACAAAGTTAAGTAACCAACTAAAGTGATTCATCCAAATAATGTGGATTATACACCATAACTGTGTTCTGTACACAATACCTGGAAGCCTCCTCGAAAGAAGGTAAGACTACTAGCCTGAGTCATGAATTGAAAAAGTACAAAATGAAAATTTTCTTTTTATATTAAGATGAAACTCTCAAAAATAATAGGAACTCAGATGATTATGGAATAGGAAGCCACTACATCAAAAAAGCATATTACAGGTTATAAAGAAAATGTGCTCTCAGTGTTTGAAAATTCATGCTAAATTAAATTATATTGCCCAATAATAGTGTTGCTTAATTATACACGTATTACTGTCTTTATATTTTGCATCATTTTTTCATTTAAATTTTATGAAATCTTTGTGAATGACACTCTGCATCATTATTCTACTTTTATAAATGTCCTTCCTCAGGGGTATTCAGGAACTCTGTAAGGTAAAGATAATGTCTATATATTGACATAGATTGTGTGCCACATTATGTACACATTGATCAAAAATTCAATGAATTCATTTATGATCTGTGCATTTTCTGTCTATAATTTTAAATTCAAAAGGACTAAAAGCCTATAAAAAGCATTTGACTACAATTAAGAATGTATATGTACACATATTTCAGGGGAACTGTACCAAGGTTTCAAATTTTTATTAAATATTATTAACTGAAGGATTTATATAGGAATGAATAGATGCACAGATACGTGATAAAACATTGTAGCAAAGTGTTAATGGCAGAGTCCAGGTGATGGGTATGTGGATGATCACTATAACATGCTTTTAACTTGGCTGTATATTTGAAAATTTTCATACCATCATGTTAAGGGATGCCAATTCCTTACTCCACATTGCAACTTATTATCAAATTTTATCCTCATATATTCTTGAAATATGTGATTTTTAGGAAAACTTTCATGCAAGAAATACCATTGGCTCCTATTGCTTAAGCATTGTGCTAGTTTCTGCAGATATGTGGAGAAATAGAATAGATACCTGAGCCCTCATGGAGCTTGCAATTGCACGCAGGAGATGAATGCTCACCCTGGTGCTGTAATAGGTGTAATGAAGGTGATGGCCTGGCCCATAAATCTCACCTAGCTTTCATAAGGGAAGAGCCTTGGGTCTTCAAGAAGCATGGATTTCCAAGGAAGAACTAAAAGGTTAGGGTAAATAAGGTGAAAGCTATGTTGATTGGTTTAATATAACCATGTCAGATTGTATAAAAAAAAAAATCAGCACATTGTACCCCACAAATGCATGAATGTATTCATGATCTATGTGTATTTGACTTAATAAGAAAAAAAAAAGGTTAGAGTAGCGAGACTGTTAGAGCAAGTAAAACAGGTGCCCCAGGGAGGTCTGGGACTTAGACCACGCCTGTCATTTGATTTACATTCTGTCGCACCCAATCCTAAAGAGACGGCTTCTCAGAATTTAAGATTCTGAGAGACTTTATAGAATCCTGATTAAATGACTTCCCAAATATGTCTGTATTGCCCATACAGATTCAACTTCAATTTAATAATTGGTTACTTCTGAGCTAAATTGCTTCTTGAGTCTCAAGGAAGTCATGTTGAGGGTTCAAGTGAGACTTTTTGCCAACATTCAGGATAGCTAGAACTAGTAAAGGATTTCCATGTCTTTCCCGCCAGCCCCAGACTCCAAAATGACCTAGGAGACTTACAATTGAGAATTCTGGGAAAAGGATTAGTGAAAGGGTGAGTTGTGGGCCTTGGGGGCGGGGGTGGGGAGGTGCTGACAGAGGAGAGAAAGAGAGTGAAAATTTTATATAAGGGGATTTTGAGACCCCCAAAGGAGGGCATCCACTTGTCTATACACTGCCTTTGGAAAACTAACCAGGAAGGGATGTCTACTTTGGAGGGATGATTTGAAATAAAGTTTCTCCTCTGGGCAGACAGTTTGGTCCACAGAAGGTGTTCTTTGTATGAAAAAAATCTCTTCATCCAGGTGACACAGCCCAATACTGTTACACAGACCTTGGCCAGTAGAGGAAGAGGAATTGGCCTGGATTTTCTTCCTTCCAAATCTAATTATCAGTTGTGATCTTGCTGTGAGTATAAGAACAGCTAAATACCCATGAGTGTCCTGTGGTGATCAGCTGCAGGAGAACTACAGACAGCTGAAAAAATCAGCAGATTCTGTCTTGATCTTCAGAGTCAAAGGATGACAGCCTTTGCTCTGAGGTAATAACAGCGGAATGACAATTTTCAGACCTGTGGCACCTTGTTCACAGGAGAAATGCTGGTCTTGCCTTTGCTTTCACGCTCCCTCCCACATAAATTATCTCAGCAGCTGAACATGAAGTACACTTTATTTAAGTAAGCAGACAACAAACATAAAAGGATGCTCCAAGAGAAATGCAACGGCATGAAAAGACAGCTGATAGCTTGGACAGAAAGAATAGCAAGGACGTTTGTTCAATTACAGCACAAAAAGTATTCTCTGAAAACTGAAAATATTGCTTTGAAACTAAAGTGTTCTAGAGATGAACTGAAGAAGTGGATGGCCATTATGGGACCTGATTTGTAGATGGGGTGAATTTCCCATCTTGTGTGCTAAACAGAGAGATCAAGAAACAGAGGGGTAGAATTCTACACAGAAGCTAAAGAACAAATACAAAAAATACAAAACTAAAAGGAAACTGGAGGAGAGAAAATGTGTATTGAAATAAAACAAAAATAGATAAAACACAGAACATAGTAAAAAGAAATTATAGAATGGCAAAATGCTTAATTTATAAAATAGACATAAACACCGAAATGAATAAATAATACCCTCACATTTGCCCAGTGTATTAATTTAAAACCCATTATAAAGGCAAGTAAAAGATGATAAGTGCTTAACAACGAGAACGTGTTAATAGCAATTCCAAAATCTGATAGGTAAAAGTGAAGCAAGGTCATAGAGGAATGACACAAATCAACACACTTTACTTAATAAATGTATCGAATAAAAAATACATGTTTTTAGGGTGCTATGAAAATTGACCAAATTTTAAATCATGATTATGTATTTAGTTAAATAACTACTATAAATTAGAAAAATAAAGCCACATTCCCCCCCAAAATGTAAAACTATAAAAAATAAGTACTAATTGTAAATATTCTGACCATTTTAAAATTAAACACATAATCCTAAACGTGCTAATGTCAAAAACTAAATCAAAAACTGTTGAAACGCCTTATGTAGAGAATAAAACTGAGGAAGTACTTTTATCAGAACTGATAGAACAAATGAAATCTGTCTCATTTCTTTCTCCCTACTGTTTTATTCATAAATTAGAGGATTTAGAAACATTAAAGAACATAAATACTCAAATTTATGAATAAAACAGTAGGGAAAAAAATGAGAAAAGAAGAAAATAAAATTAAAAAATAAAATATTTTTAAAAGAAGCTGCTTCTTTAGTTGTATTTTATTTTTCCAATAAACTAGATGAACAGGAAAGCAAAGAAATCAAGAGAGAAAAAATATTGAAAACTAGAAATAGTAAGATACCTGCCAAGAATACAAGAACGTTGAAAGAAACTAACTACAGTCATCTCTTAATAACGCCTGGGGATCCGCTGTGAACCGCTGCAATTATACTAAACTTTCTACTGAACTATCTGTGATCGATCTGGGGCACTGACAGCATTAGCACCATGTTAGAGACCTGAGTCAAAGCGAAGCCCTAGCTTTAGCCTTTCGAGGATTTTATCTAATTCTTCCAACCTTAGAAGTCATTTTTAACAAACCAAAAATGAAGTAACTGTACAGGGTCTTAAATTCAATTTTGAGAGTAAGCAATTTATCTTCTAATACTTTGTGATATTACAAGCACCCTGCCTTTTAAAAAGTTGTTACTAATGCCTTAACCTGTAGGCCATGTATGAGTTTTTAAAAATGCTTTCACAAATACTATCTCATTTTATCTTGACAACAGCTCTGTGAGGCAGGCAGCAGCCTTGGAACTCTAATTTCTATTTTACACAAAGAAAAAAAAAACAGATACCCAGTAGAAACTTCAATCTGGAGATACTTTTCCACATACCACACTTTATCTCCCTTCCTTCATCCATCATCTTAAATAACTCTGCATTCTTCTGCTAACCCTCCAGTCCTTTACAGGATTTTTCTGCCACTTGCAGCATGACTGGTAGTTAGGGGATTATATATTAGACCATACGTGCCTGTGATAGGTTATTTTATTCTCTAAGTGATTGGTTTTACAATTTCCTTCCAAATTCCTAACCATTTTATAACAATGACAAATTGAGTCCTCATTTCATGCCTTCCAATAAAATTACAACCTTTGTTTTAACACCATTTCTTCCCCTTTATACATCTACTAAGAGACACACACAGAGACACACAGGGGGGAGGGTAGCAAGATAGGCAGATACGAGAAAAGAAAGAAGGAAAGAAACAAGGAAATAAAACCTTCATAAAGCCTTTCCACAATCTCTCAGATGGATTCAGTTGCCCATCTGTGTGCTAAGTGGCCGGGTGCAATAACTCACACCTATAATCCTAGCACTTTGGGAGGCTGAGGCGGGATGATTCCTTAAGGTCAGGAGTTTGAGATCAGCCTGAGCAAGAGTGAGACCCTATTTCTACTAAAAATAGAAAAATTATCTGGGTACCATGAAGAGCTCCTGTAATCCCAGCTACTAGGGAGGCTGAAGCATTAGGATCTTTTGAGCTCAAGAGTTTGAGGTTGCTCTGAGCTATGACACGATGGTCCTCTACCCAAAGCAACAGTCTCATTCTGTCTCAAAAATAAAAAATTCATCTCTATAGGACTTCTATTTTATGGGAATTTTCTGTTCATTCCTTGAGTTCCTTAATAAGTGTATTAAAGGCATGATCACCATTTCCAAACCCAACCAAAAGAGGCCACAACATTTATAAAGGTTTGAAACATGAATGTGTGTGCAATAAGGGTAGGTTTTTCCAGGATCCTGGCTGGGAGGAAACTTCTGCATCAGAGTAAACATCCACAGAACACTAATGTCAAATAATGGTGAATGGGAAAGGTCCCCCTCTGAATCTGGGGGTCTTATTCTACCACCTCCTAGTGGAATACAGATGGAGATAAGCTCAAAAAATTGAAGCCACTCTGTAGTGGACAAATTGAATAGAATGAGACAATTTTCTCCATCACTTCTCCTAGACAATCTGTGAGTGATACAAAGGCAACTTTAGATGTGACACTCCCACAGAATGAGAGGAACACAGATTTCAATTTCATATGTAGTGATGACTAAGAATACTTGTGTGTATGTGAGGGTGTTCTGCACACCCCCAGGAGAAGGGCTCAACTACAACTTTAACTTTACCTTAGAAGTGAAAACAGTGTAGCCTAAAAATTTGCACTCTCATATTAATTTGAAATTGAAAATCAATAATCAAATAAAAAAAAAAAGAACTACTTGTGTGGTATTGCAAACTGAGAAATACAGGAATAGCATTGAACAAAAGCTTGGATAATAAAAAAAAATACCAGGAAACTTCAGGGAATATAATTGTAATTGCACAGAAGAAAAGATATTTAGTGGCAAATCATTTCTAGCAGTTAATGCAAAAAGAATAGCTAATGAAGGGCCCTGAATACCTAAAATAACAGCAGAGGACTGACAAAATTTGAGCCATCCTTTATGAAGATTACTTAACGAGCTCCGGGTATGATAGACTGGGGGTATAATACAGATTGGAAGGCTAGTTACCAAGTGACTGTAATAATGAAGCTAAGAGTTAATGAAGCTTGAATCTAGGGCAATTGCCATAAGACTAGAAAGACAAAGATAAGTATGAGAGATAATCCAGAGATGGACGCTAGAGGCTTAACAACACCACCATATAATTATAATCAAACTCTCTTATATTGCAAAGGAAGTCCAAAGGAGGTAAAAGTCTACTTTCTTTTATAGGAAGATCTTTATTGGATAACCTTAATTGGAAATATATCAGTCAATACCTGAGAACTGTCAGAACCAATGCCATGCTCTCCAGTTTCTCAATATAGCAAGTCCCATGAATTTATGTATTAATTCCATAAATATTTATTAAACCTTATTAAGTGCTATGCACAGTCATGGGCTCTGGGGGTATAATAGCATTGAACAGACATTAATTTGTGCGCTCATGTAATTTGCCATCTAGAAGAAACAGCAGATAATAAATTAATATATAAAATGAATATATAGTATATAAGAAAATGATAAGAACTATATAAAAAATAAAGCAAGAAAGGGGAATAGTGAGGATCAAGAGTACAGAAGGTTGCAATTTTCTTTTCTTTTATTATTATTATTTATTAAATCATAATTTTGTACATTGATGCATTTATGGGGTTCCAAGTACTACTTTGATAGGCAGTGTGAAATGCTTACATTGAACTAACACATCCATCACAATTATACTCATTACTTAATAGTTTTGAAATGTATCACTGCATCTTGCATATTAGGTGAGGTCCCCCCAAAATACCCTCACTCCTCCTATATTCCCCCTCTTTTCCCTTCTCTCTACTTTTCCCTTCTAGTTTCTGGAATATAGTTATGTTTTGCCATTCATATGAGTGTGTAGGTGATTATATATTGATTTCATACTAGTATTGAGTACATTGGATACTTTTTTTTCCATTCTTGAGAGACTTTACTAAGAAGAATATGTTCCAGCTCCATCCAGGTAAACATAAAAGATGTGAAGTCTCCATCTTTTTATGGCTGCATAGTATTCCATGGAGTACATATACCACAATATGTGAATCCATTCATGAGTTGATGGGCACTTGGGCTGTTCCCATGTCTTGGCTATTATGAATTGGGCTGCAATAAACATTCTGGTGCAAATGTCTTTGTAAAATAATTTTTGATCATTTGGGTATATACCTAGTAGAGAAATTGCAGGATCAAATGGTAGGTCTACTTTTAGTTCCTTGAGTGGTTCTCCAAACTTCTTTCCAGAAAGGTTGTTTTAGCTTACATTCCCAACATCAGTGTAGAAGTGTTCCTTTCTCTCCACATCCACTCCAACATCTGTAGTTTTGGGATTTTGTAATGTGGGCTAATCTTACTGGATATCTCAAAGTGGTTTTGATTTGCATTTCTTTGATGATTAAGGATGATGAGCATATTTTCATGTGTTTGTAGGCCCTGATCCTGTCTTTATCAGAGAAGTTTCTGTTCAAGTCTCTTGCCCACATAGAAATGGGGTTATTTGTTCTTTTCTTATTGATTAGTTTGAGTTCTCTGAAGATTCTAGTTATCAGACCTTTGTCAGAAGCATAACCTGCAAAAATCTCCCATTCTGAAGGTTGTTTGCTTGCTTTACTTATTGTGCTCTTGGCTGTACAAAAGCTTTTTAGTTGATGAGATCCTAGTAATGTATTTTTGGTGTTGCTTCAATTGCCCAGCAGGTTCTCTTCATAAAATATTCTCCCAGGCCAATTTCTTCAATTGTTTTCCCCACAATTTCTTCTAGTATTTTTATATTTTCATGTCATAAGTTTAAATGTTTTATCCAGTGAGAATCAATTTTTGTTAATGGTGAAAGGTGGGGCTCCATATAAAAGAAGTACTATATTTCCAAGTTCTTTAAGTATGACAATGGTTCTTTAATAGGAATTGTGTTAAATCTGTAGATTGCTTTGGATAGTATGGACATTTTAACAATGTTGATTCTTCCAAGCCATGAGCGCAATATGTTTTTCCATTTGTTAACATCTTTATTTCTTTTCTCAGAGTTTCATAGTTCTCTTCATAAGATCTTTCACAGCCTTTGTTAGGTAAATTCCCAGATATCCAGATACTTCATCTTCTTTGGCACTATTATATAATAAATAGAGTCCTTGACTGTTTTTTCAGCTTAACTATTGTTGGCATATATAAAAGCTACTGACTTGTAAGTATTGACTTTGTAACCTGAGATGCTGCTGTATTCCTTGATCACCTCTAAAAGTTTTGAAGTTGAGTCCCTAGGATTTTCCAGGTATCGGATCATATCATCAGCAAATAGTGACAGTTTGATCTCCTCTGACCCTATTTGGATACTCTTGACTGACTTCTCTTGCCTGATTGCAATGTCTAAGATTTCCATTATCATGTTGAACAGCAGTGGAGACAGTGGGCATCCTTGATTTGTTCCTGATCTGAGGGGAAATGTTTTCAATTTTATACCACTCAATATGATATTGGCTGTGGATTTGCTGTAGATGGCCTCTATCAGTTTAAGAAAGGTCCCTTCTATGCCAATTTTCTTAAATGTTCTCATCATGAAAAGATGCTGGATATTATCAAAGACTTTTTGTGCATCAATTGAGAGAATCATATGGTCTTTGTTTTTTATTTTATTGATGTGATGTATTATATTTATAGATTTTCATATATTAAACCAAACCTGTAACCTTGGAATAAAACCAACTTGATCATGGTGTATACTTTTTTTAATGTGTTGTTGAAATCTCTTTGCAAAGATCTTATTGAATACTTTTACATCGATATTCATTCATGATATTGGTTTATAATTTTTTCTTTGTTGGACGATTTCCTTGTTTGGGTATCAAGGTGATATTTGCTTCATAGAATCTATTGGTAAGTATTCCTTTTTCTTCCATGCTTTGGAAAAGGTTTATAATATAGGTACTAATTCCGCTTGAAATGTTTCATAGAATTTGGATGTGAAGCCATATGGTCATGAAATTTTTTTGTGTGTGAGATTTTGTATTGTTCATGCTATTTCAGTGATTGATATAGGTCTAGTCAAGATTTCCAATTCTTTCTGGTTGAGTCTAGAAAGATGGTGTGCTTCCAGGTATTGGTCCACTTCCTTCAGATTTTCATATTTCTGGGATTAGAGATTTTTATAGTAATCAGTGAGGATTTTTTGAATTTCTGAAGTGTCTGTGGTTATTTCTCCTTTATCATTTCTGATAAAGATATTAGAGATTTTACTTTTCTATTTCTGGTTGGGTTGGCCAAAGGTTTATCAATTTTGTTTATCTTTTCAAAAAACCAACATTTTGTTTCCTTGATCTTCTGAATGATTCTTTTGTTTTCAATTTCATTTAATTCTGCCCTAATTTTGGTTATTTCTTTTTTTCTGCTGGGTTTGGGGTTGGAATATTCTTCCTTTTCCAGTTGCTTGAGATGATCCATTGAGTTCTTGGCTTCCTCTCTTTCTGTTTTCTTAATGAAGGCTTCCAATGCTATAAATTTCCCTCTAGGAC